>VWZX01010273.1:5501501-5519578 GCA_013399015.1 Galbula dea
CCCGGGCCGCGCCGGTGCCCCCCCCTCCAGCACCGGTACGGTGCGGGGCGGCGGGCGCTCCCTGCGGCAGAGGCGGGGGCGCCCCGCGGCCGGCCCCGCTGCAGCGCCGGGCCCCGCCGGGGAGGGAGCGGGCGAGAGAGGGAAAGAAGGAAGGAAGGAGGATCCCGCGGCCCCGCCGCCCCCGCCTCCCGCAGGGCTCCCGCTCCGGCTAGCACGTAGCGCCGCCGTGGAGGGAACCCCCCGGCAGGCGGAGGAGGGGTGGTGGGGGTGGGCTGGCACAGCCGGGGCCGCCCGGCGCGGAGGAAGGGAAGGAAAGGGGAGGGGGCGGCATCGCCACCGCGCAGGGCACTGCGCGCCCCGGCCGGGCAGGGGAGCTGGAAACGGGCTGCCCCCGCCAGTGTCTCCCCTCGCCGCGGTTGCTACGGCGACCGCCTTTCCCCGAGGGCACCGTCCTGCGGAGGTGGGGCGCGGTGCCGCGTGTGGGGGGGCAGGAAGGAAGGGATGACACTCCTCTCCCACCCCCTCCGTGTTTCTCCCTTCCCTCCCCCCGGCAGAAGCGCGTCGCCAACAGCCCCTCTGGACAGTGCCGCCGGTAGCGTCGGGCCGGGCACCGGCGCCCTCAGCCAAAATGGAGGTGCTGCAGGACGGCACCGGTGGGAAGCCGGCGCGGAGCTCCCACGAAAGTCGGTCACCTGCGTCTCCTCTGCGTTAGTATCTAGCTGTAGGGGGGTTGGGTTTGAGTTTTTTATAATCATTAAAGAAAAACAACCATCCTCCTCTCCTGGAGATGCGCTAACGGCAGCCTGGGCTCCCGGCGGTCCCCCGCCCACGGTCCCGGCCGCGCTACTGGGTGGGAGCGCGGGGAAGGGGCCGGGCTGGATCCTTCCGTGTGTTTTTCCATTTCGACTTGGAGAACTTGCGTTTGCCTAGAGATGCCTGGCTGGGGGCGATGGGAGGTATTTCTCGGGAGCTCTTAAGGCGAGGAGAAATTAGCCCAACAAGAGACAGATCTCAGAAGCATCCATGATCGGCAGGCTGGATAAAACCCAAACGAACCAAGTCTGCAGTGTTGGCTTCGTTAAATTCACAATGAGACGCCCTCTGACCTTTTCTCACTTAGGAGAAAGGTGGTAGAGCTAACACTTGCATACATCTATTGTGATCTAGTGGTGATGGGCCCTACTAAAACCTATCCACTTCCCAAAATAAACAGTTCTGTTATAATAGGAGGTTGCCAGGGAGCGTCTATTTATATGAGTTTTCCATTCCATGGACAGTTTTGTATATTTTCCTACGTTTGAATTTTACACCCATTACTTTCTTACCAGCTCTTAAAAAACTCTTGGTTCCAGTGTTTCCCTTTCTGCCTCTGTTGCTGTGTTTGTGTTGAATTCTAATGGTTCTCTGCAGAGACACATGGGACAGACGGCTGCTAACAAATGACACTGGGCCTTATTTGGTCACATTTGCTCATGGTGACTCATACCTTCATCTGCAAGTAGCTTTATTGATTTTAGTACCTACTATTTCTCCAAGAGCTGTCACCGCTTTGGTGGTGGTTCATCACCACAGTTCGTCTCTTATGGTTATGATACTGTAAAATGTCCAATCTCCTTCAAATTTCTCTCCATCCTGCAAAGTCTGGACATGGCAGCCTTTCTTGCTCCTTTCTTATGGTTTTCCTTGTCTCTTACCTGATACCACAACAGTTGTCTTCAGTGGTTTGATGGCTGTTGAGTGTCTGTGTCCAGCATGAGATTTTTTTTTTAACATTGTATTTGATGTAGGTATGGTCATTCTCACCACCTCTTCATTTGGATAATCCCTTGGTTTTCAACATTATTTAGTATCTTCCTATTTCAACTGCTCTGATAGTTCTCACTATTTCTTTTCTGTGGCCACCATTCACAGGAGTATATGCTGGAGGATTATGTCTAGCGTTTCATCAATCTGAGGAGGCTGGATGCGTACATTTGCCTTTGTACAGCACGTCCTTAAATTTTGTTTCTTTGTCACACCAATATTGTTGAGCTCTCAGAAATGCCCAGAGAAAATGCAGACTGGCTGCTGTTTAATAACCATAGGTTGCTTCCTAAATACAGTGGCATATGATTGCCCTGCCATGAGAAATTCTGGAAAGGTGGATGAATCCTGAGGGACAAATTTTCCTCAGAGCTATAGAGTCTTAGCATGAATCACTGTAGTAAATCAACACTGAGCACTTGAAGATGTAGATGCTAGAATTTTTTAATCAGATACACAAACAAAGAGAGCATCCATAAGATTTTGGGAGATCTAGTTCATTCCCCTAGGAAAAAATAGTCACATCAAGTGCTGTAAACAGCATCTGTAGGAAACAGTGCTTTTCAAAGTTGTTGAAAATCACTAGGTTCCCAAGACCTGGGAATGAGACAGGTAGCACAAGGTAAAATATATATGGATAGCCGCTTTCACAGCTCCCTCCCCTTTGAGCTAACATTAGATTGGGGCTAAGAATCTGGGGCTAGCAAAACCAGGCTTGTCAAAAGCCTTACAAAAGGAGAAGATGGCTTTTGGAGCATGAAGAACTAGAAGGAACGAACTGAGAAATGCCGGACTGGTTTTGTAAATCTTCCATTTCAGCTGTGGTCAGCAAGTCTGTCTGGTAACAGGGACCACAGAGTATGGGCAGATGACACTTAGAAAAACCCCAAAAATACTTGTATGCCTGGCAGCAAGAATTGCAAGAAGTGTGAATGTCTCGTGTTTCTCTTGTGTTTGGGTTTCCAACCATTTTTACACCTCCTTGCTGCGTCTCTCCCACCACATCCTTAGGAATACTAAAATGCCCTGGCAGGGACACGTCAGGGGACATCCTGCAAGGCCCAGGGCCTGTGATGAGCAGTTTCACATGCAAACCGCTCGCCAACTTCAGTGAATCCCTACACCCACATGCCAGCAAGGTGCAGGGCAGGGCACTGACTTCTCCCATGAACTGAAAATATCTCTGAGATATGCTCTTGCAAAATTATAGCCAGGAAAACATACCAACTGACATGGAGTTCATCTAACAACTGCCCACCCATTTCATTATTTCACAAATGTGTGATTCGTGCTTGTGAGCTGTCACCGTTAACATTTCCATCTGTCTCAATATTGCTTCTATTCTTAGTTGCTATGTGATAGATGTAGGTGTATGAAAAGGATTTTTCCCCCCTCCCTGTGTCATGAAACTAAATAAATGAAAGCCACATATATGTATCCATGCATTTCATGCAAGCAGCAAGAAACAGAGGCACCTTCCTTGCAGTCCCATTACTAGAAGTAGAGGTGGAGTAAGAAGCACATGCCTGTGGCCTCTCGGTGCTGCTAGAACATGTACTCAATGGGGAAAAACATAAGTCAAAATCTAACTGCAGAAGAAGAATATTGCTTTGATCTCCTTTTGAACATGCCGTTTTGAGAGACCTATTTTGCTAATCACGTAAGTATGGGAGTAATTCTACTTATCACATAATCCTAATTGGTCTTTCCTAAGGCAATCTCCAAAGGGAAAGTAGCCGTGACACACCTTGGTGTTCAAAGGATCGGGTTCTAGCTGTGTAGGTACTTCCAAACTTGGAGTTTTTGAGGTACTCTTCGCTTGGGCAAACAGAAAACTCTTTGCATAACATAGGCAAACCCTGCATTTCACAGTACCTCCATCCAGAACTGGATTCGATGGGGTACCTGTAGAAGTGGACAGACAGTTCACAAGAGCCTCCAGCAAAAGGGAAATCTGGCTCCAGTGGCTTGTTTTTGTCATTTGGACTTCATGGCAGAGCACAAACTCAGTCTCCTGATGAAGAGTGTCTTTTGAAGCCAGTAATGTGTGTGAGTGTTTCTTCACCCCTGGTGCAGCTTGATAAGCATCCCAGGGAGGCAAGGATTAGCTGGGTCTGGTCCATGGCGTAAGCTGGACTGCAGGAGGTTGGCCCCGGCTCCTCTGTGGCTAGCAGAGAGCCTCAGGGCCAGGCCATTTGCTGTGGAGCCAACTCTGCTGTTAGTAAGTGGTTTCCCCACAGTCCCAGGCTGTTGTATGGTCTCCCGTGGGGAATGTTAACAATGAGACTGTAATGGACCAAGGTCTTGCCAATAGTGACCAAGTGGATATTTTCTCCTTACCATACCTTTTTGTGGCCTGGTCTCTATGTCTTTTTTTTTTTCTTCCCAAAATAGCACACAAAACCCCAATTTAACAAGTGGAAATCGTACACTCTGGCCTCCAATTTATTTTGACATTTGGCAAGAATGATTACACACCATGTTCATTAAGCCATTGCTTTTTCACTACTTTCCTATTCCAGATCCTTATTGAGTGTAACACATGTGAAAATAATGAACTTATTTATTCTCCAAATAGGCAGAAGACCCCAGGTCTCCCAAGAAAGCATATTGTTTAGGGATGAAGTGTATGAAGAGACTAAGTCTCACGTGACTGTAAAAAAATCCAAAATAGTGCATTTCTGAAAGGGATGAGGAGGGGTTTGTCATCCACTGAAATGTTTACAGGGTTGTGCAGCTAAGGATGGAGCTCTCATCACTGAAATTGCTTTCTTGTTTATTGAACAGAGCCCCTTCCTCCTGAAAAGCCTTTGTGGGGCTCAGGAATAATGCAGTAAACAGTGATGGTAACAGATAATTAGATGGACCAGTGAAAAGCACTATGAAAGGGGGCTGGTAGCACAAGGATTACAGAAGGTGTGTGGGCATTTTGACATCCAGAAAACATTATAGATCTGGTCTCAGCTACCTCAGCCTCATGATGATAATTAAGAAATGTGGGTGTAGAAAAGCTCTTTGCATGGTTTGGTTGGATTATTGCTGCAGTTCAAAACACAATTGGCACAGACACCCACATTGGACATGATTGCCCTTTGATGAGGCAGATACTGACTTTTTAAAGCTGACATAGTTAAAATTATGTCTAAAGTTTATGGGGCCACAAGCTTCTGCTGAGACTCCATTATTATAACAAATGGTAAAACACAAACTGAAGCAGTTTTAAAAAAGAAGTTGAGGCATGTTGAGGAGGAAGGGACCCTGGCAGTGGGAAGGCTTCAGGATTAACCCTTCTCTCATCTGTTTGGCAAGAATAGGAGAATATAGGCAGTGTCCAGAGGGGTTGCTTTGTACACATGGTCATATATCCTTCTTAAAGGCATACCAGAGGGAAGACCAGCAAGGCTGGTTCCTCTGCTGCTTCCATTAATAACTCACTGTTCCTATAGCTCTTATACAGCTTGTGTGCTGTATGGAAGATCTTTCCAGTTCTTTTACCTTTGCGTGTTCCTCAGCAATACAGAGATGTTAGCAAATTCACCTCTGAGCACTGCATAAGGTGAAAAATGCCATAAATTAGAAGAGAATAAATTATGTTCAAGCTTCTTTATAAGCAGGTTTGGTTTTTTTTAAGGAACACTTGTGAGGGAATGATGGCGAACTGCTGGTGCCAAAGACATAACAGTATAACCTGGTGTAGTCATTCTTGCAGTATGTTATTCTGATCCAGGAGACACTAAACCCTGTGCATCTATGGAAATAGCAATCTATTGACTTCAGTTCTGATCCTGCATTCAGGTTTCTTTATCCTTTTACATGTGTCATTCCCTAAAACAACAGCAATGGAAGAAGGTTGTGGGGTGTCCCACTGGCCATTCTGTATCTACCACGTAGCTCCCGTTCCAATTTTTCCTGGGGAGAAGAACACATGTTGACAAGGTAGAGAGAGACAAACTCAGTTCTGTATTTTTCTACAGAGTGTTCAAAGAGGCTTCCAGTATTTCACTCTAAAGCTATCATCAAAAGTCTGACAGTGACTTTTGATAATATACTGAGATTCAAAATTGAATATATCATGAAAAGACTGCATTTCAGGGAAACAGGTGGTTACCAAAGAAGAAGAATTAAAAAACAAACAAACAAACAAAAAATCCCCAAAAGGCTGCTGATTTCTGGCAGCAAATACCTTTTGAAGCCTGACCAGCTCTACTGAGAATGGGATGCAGTGACAGTCATGAGCAGGGGTCAAGAGACTAGAGCTGCTTAGGTGGTTAGTTTGCTCTGTCAAATACATGTTCATTCACATCTGCCAAAAGTTTTTAAACCCATCTGAGAGGCTATTTGGCTGAGCTTTGGAAAGAGATACCTTATAAAATAGTAGTGGCTGGGAAAATGAAAAGGCCTAACGAGTTTTAAACACTGCTGAATTCTGGATTTGGAATTTTCCAGTGGCTGATGATACATCTCAAATGTCTTTTGCTTCTGTGCATGCTGTTTGCTGTAGCCTGAAGTGTGATTCTCCTTATCCTATTGCTGAAAAATTAGTGTATCAGAGGGAAAAAAGAAAAAAAAAAAAAGACTAATGTATCTATTGGTTATTGAAAAAGTCATCCACACAAGGAATGACTCTCACAGTATTTCCCATATGAATCTCTTTTCGTGTCCCAAATTTGGTTTATTGACCAAATTATTCTGTCCTTACACCATACTCATCATTCTTCATGGTGTTTGAGCACCTTTCTAAGTGACATGACTACAATCTGTCACATATTTTGCTCTCATCCTTTTCTGAGGGAACAAGTATTTAAGTCTAGGGGTTTTTTCTTAGGTTTTGATTTGTTTCTTTCTTTCTTTCTTTGTTTTATTGTCAGTAAGCCTTTCACAAGGGCCCCGGTGTCACAAGAGGGAAGAGTTTAATGATAGATTCACCTGATTCCTCTCTTTCTCTGTGGTATTCTCTCCCCCACCAGCAGTCAGTCACTCTATCCACCACCTATTCCCCAGGCAGATCTGATTCTCCTGCTTTTTCCGCCTACCACCTGTTGTTTTCCTCTTCCTAAATCCTTCACCTAGACTCAGTGATCAGCTGCACAGCCATGGTTGTAGCCCAGGGTACCCACTGCTTTTCTTGCCTCTTTTCTGAGCTCTTTCAAAGAGTCGCATGTCTCTGACTTCAGGAGGGCTTTTAATCCCCACTCTACTGCCTTTGGCACCAAATAATTATTTTTATCATCTACTTTCCCATCAAAGATTTCCTGCAGCATTCTCTAAAGAAAATTCTGCTGGTTCTGAAATTTTGAGGAAGCCAAAATATCTGACAAGAAGTCTAAGCCCTTTTTAAGGCAAAGCTGGAAAGTTAACTTGAAATGGCCAGATTTTCATACTGCTTTATCTGTAGGGATTTCTCCAGACAAAGCAGGGAGGAAATCCAGACTAATGTGAGGCTTGTGCTTCAAGCCAGGAGGAAAGACAAAGATGATGGACCTTTCAAAATTGTTTTCTTTCGGGTCTGTACCATTCTTTGGCAAGTCAGATGATCCAAGAGCAATAGGGCAAGACCAAGGCCGTATACTGACTCGCCTCCTTGACCACCAGAGGACATTTCACCAGCTGTTGCTTGTGTGTGACAGCTGTTTGGGTCTCTGATTAGCAGTAGAACTTCCCAGCTTGCCTGTGCCAGGGCTGTAAACACAATGCTGATGATATGTGCTATGCCAGTTCCATCTCAGAAACAGGTAGACTTCAGCATGTGGTCCCCAGCACATGCTGGGGGTGATGCAGCTATGGGGCCATGACTTTTTTTTGTTTGTCTGTCTTTTTCTCTCCTTCAGTTTGGGTTTCCAATGCAACTTGCAGGCTGGGGTAAACCCTAAGACCCTGCCTGTAAGATCAGCCACTCCCACAAAGCTCAGGAACTGATTGCAGGTGGACATTATTACCTCCCTGCATAGCAGTAGCCTCCTGGTAGTGCTCTCTCTCTCTGCAGACCAGTAAGTAGTAACAAGCCACATGCTGTTCCCATAGCCAGAGAAATGGAGATAGGAGGGATGGGGGACAGTTCAAGAAGATGGTTCAGAGGGCACAGAGCCCCTGATACCAGCAACCATAGGGAAGAGGTGGGGAGGGCACAGACAGCCCCTGGAAGAGGAGGTGCGTTGTGGGACGTGAGGGAAGGAGCCCCATGGAGGCGTCTTTGAGGGGAAGAAATGAGGCAGGTGCCTGGCATGCTCTGGGTGCACAGCCTGAACTCTTGGCATCACTGTGAGGTTTGTCAACCTCTTCTCAAGCTTTGTTCAGCTCCACCTTTGATGGCTCCTAGAAGAAGGCAGCACAGTGTCTCAGATGCAGGCACTCAGAGACCTTGGGCCAGGACACATCACCATTGCTGTGGTGGGATCAAGCCATGGCCTTGAGCCCTCCCTGCACTCTCAAGTACTGCTTCTACAGTGACAGCCCAGCTGTACCCTCTGAGGGTAAGTGGCTGAGTTAATTTACCCTTATCCTTTCCCATAGGCACTCTCACATCTTGGCAAGGCAGAGAATAGATAAAGATATGATTACATAGATTGGCAGGTGATAGGAAGGAAAATTACAGGGTTGTATGTTCAAGCATGTACAGAAGGGATGTGCTTTATGTACCAGAGAACACTCCCAAAGCCCTATTAATTGTTCCAATACATAAAAATGTGATAGAAGTCTGTTAGCATTTATCTGAAGACTCTGCCAGGTTATTTATAAAGATTAACTTTGGGAAAAGAGTAGAGTGAGAAAACACTGAAAAAGAAAAGAGCCCAGATCAGGAGCCTACAACACTCTTAAACAGGGACTTTAAACCTGCAGAAACACCCATCCCTGTGGCTGCTAGGTTAACCCTGGGCTAACTGATTGTGTGGATTGTGCCCCTGCAGGGTCCCCAGGGACCACAGTGGACCCTTGCCAGTGAGGAGATGTGAGAACACTGGGAGGTGATGGGCAAGCAGAAATGATGGATAGCCATCATCATAGACTGGAGTCCCAGCAGGCCCAGCCTGGTCCATGCTGAGGGAGCAGTGCTGGGGTGGAAAAACAAACAGTGATGTATCTTTCTGGGTGTGAGGGAACAGAGGATGAAAGGTCCATCTTCCTGGTAAGCTAGTTTAGCAATCCCTCAGCCACCTGTGAGCATATCCTGCCTGGCTCTATCCAAAACCTTAATGGGGGAAGCTGTCTGCTGCCTTCTGACTTTGTGATTTTTGTGGGATGTTAGTAAAGATCAATGGTTAGCTACAAATCTGTTGGCTAAATTCAGCTGGAGATCTAGGACCAGTTTGTCAAACAGACAGCAAGAATGTTTTCTGTATGCTTGTCTTCCATTTGTGCCAGCATTGGGTTCAGCCTTTTTTCCTAAGTCTCTCTAAGCTCATCAGTACATGGAATTAACACAATGTGCATTTACTGCAGCGGTGAGGGCCTGACAAAAGCACAGCAAACCCAAACTGCAGAATAAACTCTGTTACCAGTTACACTTCCTCAGCTCTGGTGACTGGTGCAGTTCTCTGGCAGTTAACAGGGTGTAAATTAAGCAACTAATCAGAAATGAGCCTCTAAATTATCCTGCTTCTTTTTTACTTCCTTTTATCTTGACAGAACTTCTTTAAAGAATATTTTTACTAGAACTTTTAAACACTTGTAGTAAGAGGCAATGGATAAAATGTCATCATTTCCATATGAAGGAGTTTCTCTCAGTGCAATCCCTATCTAAAAAGCCATTTTACCCTAATATGGTCTCAGAGCCTAAGTAACATATTCTGTCGTAATGACTTTTGCATCAAAACAATTTTTCTGTTTCATATCTGAGAAGAAATGTTGAATATTTAAATTCCATATCCTTTTTGATCTTAATTCCCAGCACAGAAGAGCTCTTTAGGCCTCATCAATGTGCTCTAGGTGCAATATCAGAGTGTATGTTTCATATTATGGGATCTAACCCAAATTAAGAAACCAAAGGGGAAGCAGCTATACATGCCTGGAAGGGAAAGTGATTGTGCCCGGAGCATGTAGCAGGATACTGCATCAAACAGAAACGTAACGGAAGTCTGAAATAAGGATTTCAATGCATTTCTGCAGAGTCCTTGCTGAAAAGCTAGCACTTGGCTCCCTTCTGATTTAAATACTTCCTTGAAGTGTGTACATTTCAGCTGTACAAACTACATGAAAAATAAACAGTGTCCAGGAAATAAATGTTAGATAATGTTGTTTATGAATTTACACTCCAACGGCACGAGCCCTCAACCACGAGAAAAGGCCCCACTAAACATCTCGCCAAAGCCAGGGGTGGCTTTAACTTGAGTAGTCTTTGAGGCTCATCCAACCCTAAAAATAGAGGGGCTTTGGGCATGCTGAGTGAGTGATTGCTTTCCTCCTGCTTGAGGTTCTGGTCACATGGGTTTTGTGGTGGTGACCATGTCCTCACTGTTGGATGCTCCTGCTCCACTGCCACCTCTCAAGAGCCACCCTATTCTTGTGCAAGCCGGGATAAAGAAATCAATACATTTTCCCATTTGAGAAATGGTGTAGAACTTGAGAAAAGTTATTTTAAAGTATCTCACAAATTGTATTGATTTTCTGCATCAATATTTCAGGATTTTTGAACTTCAGGGTAGCCATACATCTGCCCTGTGTTTGTTCCTGTCTCTGCATCTATAAATGATAGCCCAAGCACATCACGTGCTGCAGAGAGAACCGGCTGCACATCCAGTTACTCCTGAGCTGTATTTGTGAGGAGGCAAATAACATTTTCATAGGAGCACCACTAACACAACTATATTGGTGTTAATTACTATATACAGCAATTTTGAGATGCAACTCAATTAAATCATTTCATCTGGCCAGCGCAGAGAAATGAAGACCCATGAGCAGATCCCACTCCCTGGGGCTGGGCTGGGTGTTATGTTGGAAGGAAAAAGGGAGTGAGGACAACCCCCTCTTTGTTCGCATCATTTGCTGTGCATTCATGAGCCCTGAGGAACAGGCAAGTGCATAACCTGATAGTGGCCCAAATCTTGGCTCTTCTGCTGCTGACAGTGCCCACATGCCACCCAGGCAGTGCTCCACTGTGGATAAACAGATCATCCCTTTTATGTGGACAAGGGAAAACTGCTGGACTGACACGTGGCTGCCTATTAATCTCCAAAGTGGAATGCAGTAACATTTACACACAACGTGGTTCCAGTCATTAAATTAGTGGAAGATTAACAATCTCAAGTGTTCAATAAACAGAAAAGACAGCAAGCAAATGAAACATGTTAGTCAAGGGAAATTTCGGCTTTAATGTGACTAATCCAGTACTTGTTTCTTGAGCCACAAGTCACAGTAAGTGGAGGAAGAGAACATAATGTAGCCTGCGTTTCATTTTGAGGACTCTATTTAATTTTTATTGCCACACTGATAATTTTAGTTTGCAATTAACAAAAATATCTACTGTTCCTCAGATACTTCTCTCTTTAAGGCTTTAGGTGGTTAACATGGAAAATGTTTTGAACTCTAGAGGTGCTTCTTGGGTAAAATAGCTCAATATCCTATTTAAAAAACTCATCTCTTGAATTCTTCTTTAAACACATCAGCTCGTTAAAAGTATTGACGTGGCTGCACTTTAAAGAGGGACGGAGCCAAAGCACCTTAACCTCTTTGGGAAGATGAGGACAGCTATCTAAGTGCAGTGTAAAATGCCTTCTTATGAAAGTAGCACAGGGCAGGAGAACTAAAAGAACTATTTAATGTTTACACATGCTTTTCATTCCCAAAGATCTCTGTGTACCCGAGGAGGATCCCTCCTGCCAGCTCCTGGCTGCAGCGGGGCCCCTTGGGTGGTGGGCACCCTGGCACAGCTGCTGGCCCCCATCCTGCATCTCCCCTCCCTGGCTGTTTGCTTTAGATCTTTTATCGCCCATCACCCTCTGGGCAGTATTGCTGAGCAGCTGCACCTGGCAAACCAAGGGCTAGAGCTTGATGTCAGGGGAGATTTTAGTTACTCCAATAGAAATAAACTACAAAAGAGTATTTGCAGGGCTGCAGACCTGGGGCTTAGGGCTTGCTTCTTTTTAGGACATACCCAAAATAAGCTCTCCACAAGTTACACACTGAGGAGGGGCTGATAAGGCAGTTTGACCAGATGCCTGGCTAAGTTTATTAAACTCCTGGAATCTGATCCCTTTAAATATTAAAAATAATCCACTGTATTTCATCTAATTGAAACCCACTGAATACTTAGAGGAAAGGAGAGATGGGTCAATCCCAACACCTTTCACCCACAAGTGCACCAACAGTTTTCTGATCTTCTTTAATCATAGAGCTCCAATGGCTGGATTCATCAGACCAGTGCATCTCCAGTGCATCTCCAGCCATCTAATCTGTCTGCGTTTGGCTCAGGTTTCCCCCATTCCGAGGAATCACACATAGCCTTTTTGGGGGAGAGGGGATTTTCTTTTCCCTTCCTATGTCTGTGGCTTACTCGGAGCCTGCTTTTCTGTTGTGGTTTCATGCCCTCTTTTCTGTCCCCTACGATGGAGCCCCGGCCAGGCTGTGCCTTTGTTAACGGGGAGGTGAGGGGCAAGCGGGGCAGGGCACGGACACCTTACGCCAGACACTCAGTACACTGGATACCCTCAGGCACAATCGAGATACTTTGCTCTTTGCTCAGGTGCTGGGTGTTTAGTGCCTCCAAAACAACAGCAGTAAAGCAGGGACACTTGGGAGATGAATTCCCAGTTTTAGCAAGTGACAAAGCATCAGGCAACAATAAACCCAACTTTTAATTTTGCTGCTGGGTCAGACTTTTTCTCTCCTTTAATTTTTCTGTTTCTCACCCTTTTGGCCATGCCACTGTCTTCAATAGCCACCCTCCACCGCACAGCATGGGGCCAGCCTGTCAAGGCTCCACAGTGGCTGTGGGACCAAGCAGTCAGGACAAAGGGTAATTTATCCTCCTAACTATCCCCAACCCAGGGATCTTGTGCCTGGTTTAGGAGTCCCACTGTCCAAGCAGTGTCTGGAGTTCATGCAAAACCCCAAAAAAGGATGCCTAGAGATTTGGATGGTGAGGAGTGTGTGTTCGTTGCTCAATGTATGTGGTAATTGTCACACAGAACTCATATTCCATATCTACAACAGCTGATGCCAGCAGAGACAACCACACAAGCAATGGAGACCAACAGTCACAGAAGGGGTGTGCTTGCTGAACAAGTATGTTCATGAGCAGCTTAATAATTTTATATATAATAGACACATGTATTTCCTCATTTGCAAAAGACTAATCTGCACCTACCACAGAGCTCTGTTGTAGAAGCAGTTTCATGTACATAAATTGTGGTGAAATCCCTGACTAGAAGGCATGGGACAAGATCCAGGGTACAGGTCTCCCCCTGTGACAGAAAGCTGGCATACCTCTAGCAGACATGAGAAGAGACCAATTATTTTAATTGTTTGTTGGAGTTTTAAATTCACTTTTGCTATAGCTGGAGGGTGACGCTTCTGAGCTATTAGATGATCTTCTCTTCAGCAAAAATGTTGTGGTTTCGGTGCCTGTGATTTAAAGGGTAGGTTTCACCACTTTATCCTGTACACATGCAGCCTACAAACCATGTCTAATGAAAGATCTTTGGGTCTGTATTCCCATCTTTCCTGTTTCACATAATACTTTCCCTGCTAAAATGAGGCCGAAAGGCCTCTCGGCAGACGTTGTTCACTGAAGGCGAAATTATGTTCGATATTAAGAGCAAGTACTCTGTGCTATTTAAGGCATAGGCTGTATTCTGGCCACCCAGCAAGCTACTTGCAGACCAGAACCACAGCAACTCTTTGGAGGCTGGACACAATGTAAACCTCGAGAATGTCAGATCCAAGTGCCACCAACCCCAGGGCATTAACAACCAACACAAAACACCCAGGAGAGGCTGAGGCTGCAGTTTGGGTTCCAGGGGTGGGCTGGAGAAGCACCCACCCTCCCTCTTCTCTCTTCATCTTGCTCAGTTGCAGCCTGGGCTATTACAAAGGCTTCACATAGCTGGGTTTGGTCCTTGAAGGTGCTGAGGGTTTTCTGGTCCTGCGGATGTTAGTGTGGAGCGCGAGTGGCTCTGCTGCGTGTGCTGCCATTGCTGAATCGCTGAAGAGTGTCGTCACAGCCCTGCCATTTTCTTACAAATGTAACATGCCTGCAACCTCCAACTGTGCTTATAATCCATTGCAATTTTTAGCATTACTTGAGTTGGAAAAGTTTATGTCCATGAACTTTCCAGCCCTTTAATGTGAAAAAAATAGTCAAATAGGTAACCAGGAAACATGAGTAAACATAATTAAACATAAAATGCTTGTAGTGATATAAGAACTGACTCCAACCAATTAAAATTATTAATAGAAAAAATACTCTAGTGTCAAAACCCAAGCACATCAGCAGCATTATCATTGCTGTAATCTGGATTGGTTTATATTTCCTGACCATCTAGTGAGAGACAGTCCAAATTGTAGCTTCTTGACCTTTTTCTCATTCAAAACCAGGTCAAGATACTATATGAATGGGGAGTGTGAAGACACATTCGTGGGGCGGAGACTGAATCACCAGTTCTGTATTGACTAACTATGGACCTTTTAAGAATGTTACTTTTTACAAATATTGACTTTTTTATTGCTTCTCTTACAATTGCAATGGGGGAATTTAAGAGCCCCACAAACTACTTTATCATATAATTAGTTTATCGGTAAATTTGGACCTTGTACATCAATCACTATAATGCATAACCTCCACCGAGACACAAACCAGATGTGCATGCTTCAGCTTTGTTCTTTATAGTATCTACAGTATCATTAGTGCCTATGCTACAGTTTAAATTGAATTCAGCAAAAAGCAATGGTCTTACCCTCCTGCAAGCAATCTGATATTGCTAGAGGGCTAAGCCAACATTATGTTGATTGACAACTCATACTCTTTTCTTACTTTTTTGCTGTTGCTGTATGGGAAAGGGCAAAGTGTCACTTGCCTATGCAAAATCAACCAAACAACCAAACAAAATTTTACTAGTTAGGTCTAAGAGAAAGATACTCAGTTTCCAGGCAGATGCTGTAGGGTGGGCATGGCATGACAATGACACCAAGATGCTCATATGCACTGAATTAACCAAACAGAAATCACCAGAAAAGCTTCTGCCTGCTCATTTCTTCCCCACACAGACTGCAATGTAGCTTTCCTTTTGAGTGCAACTCAGCTCTGGCACCTGTACAGCCCAAATGAGGAGAACATTGCTGCACCTCAGACCAGCCAAGAGATGTCCTTTTTCAGACATGACAGAAGAGAAGTCCTTCTGGGGTCACACCAGGATGTCTGATCATTGCATCCTACCTATCGCACAGATTTTGAAGGTGGGGGTTTATGTATACCTCCAAGCTTACAGTATGTCTTGTGGATGAAGGAGTGGAGGTCTGACCAGAGCAGTCTCTCCATGAGATGACTATCTGTTGCTTCACAAACTAATACCTTGTGGGCCAAGTCTTTTGGGGCTCGTTCATACCAAATTCTCCTTGAAGTCAGGGTCTGATTGAAAAATACCAAGTCCAGCTTGTATGTGCATTAAAAATCCAAACAGACCATTATTTACACTGCTTTTTCATTTTCCCAGTAATCCAGCACTGGCTGGTAATAATCCCCAAAGGGCTGATTGTAGCGGCAAGATACAGCAGCTCTCTGGCCACACCTCTTCCCTGGGAAAATCTCTACACCAGGGCAAAAAGCAGTGTGTTTCTAGTAGAGAAAAATGGGAATTTCAGCACATGGCTGCCTGGAATTGATGGTTTTCATGTTCTTAGCAGAGCTGAGCTGAAAGCGCATACCACAGAGTGAGGACTTGTCAGGCAGTCCATAACATGCTTCCTTTCCAAAATTAAAAGCTTGTTCTGATTGCAAGCAGACTTTTTAGGAATATGTGCCTTCTCCTTCGCTCCTGAGAACAAGCCAGCAGATGCTTCCATGTCTCTAAAAGCACAAAACTCTCTGCTGCTCATCTGTGCGTCTGGTGTACCAGTAGAAGAGTCCTCCCTCCAGGAGTAACATGTGTGTAATGTATCACATTACAGCTGTTTGAAGTAGCCTCTGCTGCTGCTGCTCTTAAACTTGACTGGTAGATCATCCAAATATTTGCAGGCATTGTCTTATGAAGACAGAATATTACAACTGTGCTGCCTTATCACTGTCCAGAAAGGCTGCTGAAAACACGCTGCCCTGGTGAAATCAGGCACCCACACTAATCCAGTCCTACCTTGAAAGCTGAACAACGTTGAGGAGAGAAGTCCAAAAAGGATAAAATAAAATGCAGGCATTAACATAGCAAGTTGCAGTTATGATGCCCATGTTTGAAATTGCACTCAAAGATCCACCCAGCAGCATTGCTGAGAGATAGGAGGTTATACCAGGATATTAGAGCAGGAAAAGAAATGGCAGATGTATTCTTAATGGCAGTTTGAATACTACAGCAAGAGCCGAGCAGGACTTGGCCTGAAGAGCCAAGCCTTTATGAAGGACTATCTATCAGACAGCAAGAGCTGGGCGTGATTCCTCAGGCCCAGGCTATTAGCGAGGACTTTGGAAAACCTTTGCTTTCTTGTAAGTTGAGTAGGTTGGACTGGAAATGGCTGGGACAGAAGAGGTGGTGCTGTCTTCACAGCTCAGTGACGCGTCCAGCTCAAACACACGAAACCAAACCCCTAAGTGCAAGATGGATGTTAATGTGGTACTTGAACACGATTTTTAAAGATGTTCTTGAAGCTGCAAAGGATATTAGCCACCAGGTTTGTTTCCCTTAATATATATTAAAAGCTGTTTTATATGGGAGGCCTTAGGTGTACTCAGATTTCAAACGCCTGGGACGTTTTACTAGTTCACTGATCTAATAAATGCAGGTGTTTCATAGCAAAAGCACACAGGCAATCAGACTGTCTGAAGGCAGCAACGAGTTGCACACATTTCTCCTCATATAAATAAATGGCCACAAGCACACTGGTGGCGATGGGCCTTTGGCTTTAATTGCAATTAGATGCCAGCTAGGCTGTAAGGTGTAGAAAAATACTTGTTTTAACTGACGCATAAAAGCAATGAGATTTCTTCTTCTGAAAAACAATTGCCTCCGGTTTTACCTGTGAGGGGAAAGGGAAAGGTGGAGGTGAAGCCACGGCACCTGCACCAGGCTAGGGCTGAAGTGGCTGCATCCTATGGCTGGCTCTTGCTGTGGGATGTGGCACAAGGTACTGTGGGAGATGAGGCGCTGTGGAACACAAGGTGCTGCGGGACATAGCACAAGGAGCTGTGAGACGTGGCACAAGTTGCTGTGGGATGTGGCACAAAGTGCGTGGGACATAAGGTGCTGTGGGATGTGGCAGGAGGTGCTATGCCCTGCCGCCACACGTGTGTTCTCCAGCGCGCTGCAGCCAACCCGCCCGGGGAACGTGCCATCTCTCTGTCTTTACCAAGATCAGATGGAGCTACTCAATCAGAGGATGCCATTATTGCCTCCACCATGCAATTTCCACTATCAATAATTTACCGTATTTGCCGCGCAGGCAGAAGGGGGAAGCGGCAGGACAGATTTTTGTTAAGCGGGTCGGAAAAGCAGCCCGCGAGCAGCGGGCAGGGACGAGGGGTCCGTTTCACGGGGACCCTGCCGCCGCCCCGGTACTTCTCCGGCAGGCGCTGGCTCGTCGGGCGGCTCGGGCTGCTGGTCCGGGCTGTCGGTGCCAGTCCCCGGCCCGGCAGAGCGGGCTCGGGGCCGCCTGGTTTGAGCACCCGCGCTCGCTGCGCGCCTCCAGAAAGTCACCGGTGTAACGTTACCTGGGGCGCTCATTAATAAGCAATGGCTGTTATTATCTTGATTGCATTCCTAATAAGCAAACTACGGAGAGGTCAGCGCAGGAGCGATATTTAAATGGATCGGGGCTTGCTTAATACCCGCCGGAGTAAACCAATATCCCGCGGCGGGCGGACCGACACCCCTCCACCCCCCGCTCCNGGCCGGGCTGGGAGGCTCCCGTTGGGCGGCGGGGGTGGGGGATCCGGCTCCGCTGCCCTCCCGCCCTTCATAAAGCTTTGATGAGACACTTGAGCCGCCGCCTGTGTTGCCGGGGCGGCGGGAGGCGGCCGGTTGGACTGGGCGCCCGGGAGAGGATGTGACTTCCCGGAGGGGACCCGGACAGGCTTTTGTGTGGACGACGAGGTACGCGGCGCCCCGCCGGGAAACTTTAGGGGCCGGAGGTGAACGGGC
>VWZX01010273.1:6953884-7076384 GCA_013399015.1 Galbula dea
CTCACACCCCACGCCCACCCCGGGCCTCGCCAGCGCCGCCGCCCGGCCCCGGCCCGATCAGGAGATCCCCCAGTGCTACGGGGAACCCAACGCCCCGAGCCTGCCCTTCTGCCCTGACAGGTGAATGAGTTCTCCCCGCCGCGATGCAGAAGGCACTTCCCGCAGCAGCCGATGGGTGCGGACACGCAGCTCTACCGGAGATGTGCGCTGCCTCTAGCTCGCTCCTGGCGTAAAAATAATAAGCATCAACCCTTATTAACTATTTAGTTGTAGTAATAATTTATGCCTGGTCTGAATAAACAAAAAAGTTGTTCTGAGCTGTCACACGGCAGCGTGCACTGCTCCTCACCTGTCCTTGCCCAACTCAACTGCTCCCTGTGATATGCCTCTGAAGGGGAAAAGAGAGCTAAAACATTTAAAGATACTCGTGAAAATCTGCTCGAATGGCTCTTTTAAAAACTTGCCTTCAAATATTTCTTCCCTTTAGCTTCTAATTTGCCTCAGTCCTTAGCAAACCACCACCTGCAGCAATTATATGCAATGCCCCATCCCTTGCAGAACACCTGATTAAATTTGACCCCATCACGTTCCCATCCAGTCACTGAGCAGGAGCAGTGAGATTTCTAGGTGGTCTAGTTTTGCTACTACTCAAGTTAAGCCGNCCCAGCCCCTCACCTGTCCCGGCAGCGGCCGCACACGCCCAGAGGAGCAGGAGGAGACCCATCGGCGCGGCGCGGGCGGCGGCGGCCGCCTGCCTTCTTCCTTCTTTCCCTCCCTCCTTGCCGGCGAGTCGCTACGGAGCCTGTCCGAGCCCGGCGGAGCTGAGCGCAGCCTCGGACGCGCAGAGCCGCTCCGGCAGGCAGCTCCGCCCGCTGCCCAGGCGCGGCCCCGACGCCCCCGCAGCGGGGGCNTGATATGCCTCTGAAGGGGAAAAGAGAGCTAAAACATTTAAAGATACTCGTGAAAATCTGCTCGAATGGCTCTTTTAAAAACTTGCCTTCAAATATTTCTTCCCTTTAGCTTCTAATTTGCCTCAGTCCTTAGCAAACCACCACCTGCAGCAATTATATGCAATGCCCCATCCCTTGCAGAACACCTGATTAAATTTGACCCCATCACGTTCCCATCCAGTCACTGAGCAGGAGCAGTGAGATTTCTAGGTGGTCTAGTTTTGCTACTACTCAAGTTAAGCCGTTTCAGCTGTGAAACCCGAGGATCCACCTCTCTGCTGCCTCCCATCAGCAAGGTGTGGCTTGGTTCTGCACCATGTAAATTCCAGCCATCTTAAATGATTCTGGTTGGAAAAGACCTCTGAAATCATCGAGTCCAACCATCCACCTATCAAATGTGAAATAATAAGCTGTATGCTCGGTTAAAGTTGGGATGACACCAAAAAAAAAAAATCCTGCCCATTTTCAGGGGCAGTTAAATTCACACAATTTTACATTAACAAGGGCAAAGAGTTGGTTAATTGCTTAATTAGTAGTATCTATGCAAAGAGCTGTTCCTGGCTGCAGCAAGGTGATACAATACACCCCAGGAAATCTCGGGGGTGTCCATTCCAAAAGCATATCAGAAATTTACCTCCAGTGTTTCAAAAGAGCTTTTATTCAAATATAACTTTGTATCTTCTAACTTTTGTTTGGGGGTGTGTGTAATTGGCACCACTCTTATCTGTGGGGCATAGGGGGAAGTATATGAGTGTTATGTAAGTATATGTCTGTATACCAAGATATGCACCCACAGCAGCAAGAAGAAGAGGCAACGGTACATCAACAGGGGAGTTCTTACCCTTCTGTCCCATCCTGGTAAAATCATTTTTCTGCATAGTATTTACTCTCTGATTTAAGAGGAGATTTATTTCTTTGAAACAGGTCTATACATCCAATTTATGTTACCTTAGCTATGTTTGTGTTTATCTGGTAGTAAAACCAGGTCTATCTAGACAGAAACTTTTATCTAATTCACCTCAAGTTTTCCATTTGGTGCCGAGTCTTTAGTGGACGTAGTTTAAAGTGGTGATGGATAGATTCCTAATCAGACCTGCCATTAGTATCTGGATTAAATGCTATTTAAAAAAATATACTGTGAGTACAGACAAATATTTGCACTAGCAGTTTTAAAGCACAGCTTCAAACAGATCTTGACCAAACATGGATAAGAGATGCCCTAATCATTCCAGACCTCTTCTTCTGTTGACCTTCAAAGAGCCCACAGGTACTGCAAGAAGTAACACAAGCAACTTGGTAGGAAACTCCCTGAACAGAGCTGGTCCCACAGATGTGGGTCTGCCTATGGTCCAGCTCAGTGTCCAAATGGGAGAGCATTAATAATCTCACAAGGATTTCAACTGTTCATATTGGGAAAGGACAAAGGGCTGGAGAAAAAAAAAAAAATACATCACACTCTTCAAGCCAACACTTTTCTTACACCTCCTCTAGTGGCAACAAATCCTTTTCCTCTGTCACCAAAAAACCTGATATTCTGATATGATCTTGTTGGAAGTATAAATAGCTGAAAGGCATAAAACTAAGTGCTTGAACATTCTTAGCAATTAAAAAAAAACCCAAACCTGATGGCACTTTTGCAAGGGTTAAGTATCAGTCCCAGCAAGCTAGCTGGATTTATGCTTGAATAATATGCCTGTGGAAGATTGTTCTTGCACTCTCTGTTGGACGTTGAATGCTTCTTGATTTTGACCTAAATTATTGTGATGTTGCTAACTGTGTGGTGTTAAACTGTTAGTCCTGTCAGCCACAAAGCTTGTGGCATTTTGTAGTTTCTCAAAGTCTTTCTGACTGAGCCCAGAATCTCTTGGAGCAGTTGGAAGGTTGTTCACATTCCTCGAATGAAAGGCAATTGAAAGTGCTAATTATTACTTTAAGCTTAGCTGAATGTGTAGGCTCACTTGCTAGCTGAACTGCAAACGCTGGAAAACAACAGTGTTCCCACCTGAAAAGAAAAATAAATAAAACACCTCCAACCTCATAGGATAGAAAAATCTCCTTGATTCCCAGCTAAAGGCTCACATCCCTGGAAAGCCTGGCTCCAAAGGAATACTTGAAATCCATCCAGACAAACTTTCCTTTGCAGCCAGTAGAGGGCAAGAATTAACAGCACTTACACATCAACAGTAAGAGTAGATGTGTAAGGAGGGGGGGAATACTGCTTGCCATACCTGTCCTACCAGCTGAGACATAGTTGTGAAGAACTATCTCAGTCTTACAGGCTGAAAGGATCCACCTTAAGGTTTATAATTACATAAATTACATAAGATGCACCAGAATGAGGTCCTACAAACATAAACCATTTGCCTACTTCTGTACTGAGTCATCAAACAATACCTGCTGGTTTTTTAATTCCCCAATGCATGGTTAGGTAATATTTGAAGACTGCAAAATCTAATCTAAAATATGCAACTGATTAATCTATTAGGTTGGTATAAAATATGCCTTTTGGTCTTCACCCTGACCATAGGAATTTCAGTACCTGAGAGAGTAAAATTGTTTCAAACTAAGCCCATCTGCTAGTACTGCCACAGAAGGTGTGTCTCATAGTTGTTTAAGTAACACTGGTTTGAAGTATGGCCTGGGTGAATCCATACAAACAAGTTAAAAGTGCATGGATTTTTACCTGTTCCCATGAGTTTTAAGATGTTATGCTGTAGTGCCTGCAGGTAACAGCAAAGGACTGTCTCTTACTCCAGAATCAATCTGGTGGCTTAATGGCATTGGTTGACTCTAGAGGTTTGACAAATGCCATGTGCCTCAGGTTTTCTTCCTGAAAAGGGGAATAATGATGCTTACCCACCTCTCAGGACTCTTACAGTGCTTGCTGGTAACTTCAGGCTTCTCCAAGATGGAATGTGCCTTCTATGTGCAAAGAATTACTGTAGTCTCCCACTGTTAGGTCCTTTCATCTCCTTCATCTGCACATCTCAGAGACATGCAAGTTTACAGAGAGAAAAAAACATCTTTTGGGGTAAAAACAGGTTACCAGAGGTGCTGAAACAATCCTACCACATTTTGAGTTGGCATCAGGTCCTGGCCTGATGATCACTCTCATACTCTTGCCACCATGTTAGTATCTCTTGTGGTTTTACATAGGATGCTACGTTGTGATCAGACATCATACTTCAGCTGTTGCATTTGGGGAAAGCTTGTCAAAACCTCTTGTCTGCCAACAATGAAAGAGGTTGGACCACTATCATTTCCATAGCAGCCTTCTGGGAAGGGAAGAACCTCCTTCAGCACATGGGTATTGTGGCCCGTGGCCCTCTCCACACTGCAGGAATTCAGCTTTAAAGAAAAGGCACACCCTCATCAGAAACCCTGTCCTTACACTTTCCTTTTTCATTTGCTCTTCCCTTACATCTTCCATTTGCATCTCCAGCTGATATGAAGCTCTGTTGTTTTTAACCACCTTTGGGATGATTGAATTGATGAGATAAGAAGGATTTAAGCAAATCCAGTTGGTTCTCTGACAAACAATCAATTATTCCACAAGCTACAGAGCACTTAAATAGTTAAGAAGCCAACCATTTAATTGATACTTGTTTCTGCAGCTATGCAATATCTCCAGTTCCCAAGAGGGCTGTTTCCAGTTGCTGCTCAAGGTTTCTAACAATCAAATGGATCAATTTTGCAGATACCTTAAGGCTGTGTGTTAAGTAAGAATTATGTTTGTGGTGTGTATTGGGTGGGGAATGAGGCAGTGGAAAAAGAGACATTTGGTTCACCAAAAAAATGTTGATGTATTTTCTGTTTTAAACACTGGACATTTATTTATTTAGAGTCTTTAGAGCCCATACATTATTGAATAATTTTAATTTATCACATCCAAATATAATAGGCAAATATATAATACAATAAATTGCATTTGTACACATAAATACAAAATCTGAGGTAGGGCCTCAAGAATAATGATTTCTTAAATTAACAACATACAGCATTATAATATGCACTACATGAGATATAGATGATACATCCTTTGTAACATAATATATCTTCTCCACATATAGCTAATGAAAAAAATGATAGTGAGCTGGTTAGGGTACAAATCTTTATCCATAGGCAGCAGTACCCCATAGAATGCCTGTAAATATATATATATATATTTATATATGACATTACGCAAGTAATTAAGATTTAACCCATCAGCGATGGGTCTGTAATAAAGTGCCATAGGACACAGGGCGCAAAGGCTCAGCTTGTCTAAAGTGTCACAGCTCCAGACAAAGCTGTGGCACTTTATACCAGCTAAGCATCTACCTTTCAAGGTAATAGTACAGAATAGAAATGACAGATAATAACAGGTTGCAGTTGATCAGTAATTTCCCTAATGATGGAAGATAGCTATAAGGCAAATGGTTACCTGAAGATGTATTTAAACTTTATGGGCAAATAATAATATTGCAAGCAATAAGGTCCAGCCTGCTTCTCACATTCTCTTCAACCCATCAGGAAAACCTTCTCTCTTTGGCAATAGGCTGCCTGAGGGTGACAAAGGCAGAAATCCCACATACCCCTCCCCTCCCCCCTTCGGTCATCAGCCTGGGAATATCAAGCTCTGACCACTTTACAGATATCTTACGTGCATACCTCTTAACTACAAACTAGGAAACAAGTCTCTCTTACAACAGTTACTAGCAAAACAGAAGCTGTCTAGGATTCCACTTGCTGAAGCTCAGCAGCCTGCAGCCCCCAATCCCTACAAGTCCTTCTTTGATTGCAAGAAGAAGTGGAGCTGCAGAATAAGAAACCAACAGGAAACCAAAGTCTGCCATAAACAAGCAATTGCTTTAACACAGGCAACAAGAAATCATATTATCCATACAACTGTACACACATTCAAAAAGACCAAAGGTATTGAAAACAAATCAGGCATTGGAATTTCATGGTAGGAGACAACCACAGTGTATTGGAAGCAATGATCTTCAGTGCTGAGGCACATCTAATGTGGTCAGTGGAGCAGAACCTAATCAAAAGACTACTTTGACCCTATTGAAACATCATAGAAAGACAATCCAAGTCTTTTCTCAATTAAAGGTCATTTTGTTAAACCCTTCTTTTGGAAACAAAGTGCTGCCATGTCTAGCTGAAACACAGGTTTTGAACATTGCATATTAAAGACACTAGGAAGACCCCAAAGAATTTGAAGATGGCAAGCATTTGCATTAGGTATATTCTTTAATGCATACAATAATGCATCTCAGCTCATCCAGAGACCCAACTTCAGTTCAAAGGAAATAAAAATATGCAACATAGGTAATCTCACCAAATTTTAACATTGTTTACTCACAAGATGTCTAGATCTGCAAGTACATACATCACATTTGTACTAATATGGCTTTTTCCCCTCCTTGTTTTTGTTTTAAAGATCTTTACTGGTATTTAATTAGTTACTAAATTTATTTGTAGAAAATTATCAAAGTACATGCAAACTTCTCCTAGAACATGGTAAATGAAGTGCATTCCCAAACTTCAAGGTTACTTCTCATTTAAAGAAGACACTGCTGGTTAATTTAATCACAACATTCAGATTTGGCCAGTAAAATACTTTACAAAAAAGCCTTATGTGAAAAAATAAATCTGTTTTTAACATACAGTGAAAAAACTTCATCTCTTCTGTGATTTTTTTTAATGCGTTTCTTCTCCCTCTCTAAATGTTTTTGCAAGCCTAGTAGTGGAGGTCAAAGCTGAAGACAAATACCAGCTAGAATAAAATGACTATCATCTGTTTTCAAAGTCAAGCCTAATCCCGTGCTAATGACTTAGCAGGCACAGGAACAACATCTAAATTAAAAGCAAGCAGATTAATTACATAAATCATGGAAAACAATTCAATTTTTCATATGCATTCTGGTTTGGTAATCCAAGCCAAAGAAAAGATATCATAACCTCGCAGTATTCCTTCAAATGATATCTCTTTTATACTTAAGGTAGACAGGAACTGATATCCTTACACTGAGGTAATTTTATTGCAATTAGTTAATCCCAGTTCCAACACATGTCCTGAGACAAGTTAGTAAGTGAAAGGATTGAGAACTGTTAAGCAATTTGAGTGTGTTTTCTTTTTTTAAAAGAAGATCAAACTTAGGAATTTATCGGTTGGTTTTTTTTAATCACAGTAGTAGTGAAGAGAAATTGGCCTGGACTCCAGAAATCAAACCAAGATGCTACATAATATTGATAAAGAGAGGCCTAAAGCTATTTATCCTGACAAAAATCCCTCATTCCCACCAGAGGTGCTGATTTAGGTCCCTTTCTTCACCCAGAAGAAGGCTCCTCAGCCCCACGTAGACGTAGGGGAGACAAATTTCCAGCTCATCTTTATGGACCTTCATTACATCAAACAGAGCAAGGCTTCTGAAACCTGCCTCTGCCAGGAAAATAAAAGCCAGAAGTAAGAATAGCAAGCCCCTTGTTAAAATAGGAGGTGAAGCTGAAACAAGGGGGTCACAGCTTTAAGGCAGAGAAGCTCACAGAAGGGCCCCATCTTGCTGTGTAAGAGAGGGACCAAGAGAGCCCCAGGGGTGGAGATTCAGGGGCCAGCACAAAACGCTACAAACTCTGCCCTTGCTTGGCTCAGTGAGAACCCTGATGGTGCTTCACGTGTCCTGCATGAGGATTAAAGGTCTCCAGCAGTGCCTAGAACTGGCAACACTAACTGCCCCGTGAAAGAGGAAGTTCAGCAAAATGATTAATATATTTAATATACATATATATATACACACACAGAGAGAGAAAAGAAGTTAACAGTTGGTGGAAGTGTTACATTAAGATTTAGGTTTTGTTTTGTTTTCTTCAAGGGGATGGAATAACACATCTACTGATCTACAGACACACATGAACTGAGGATTTACCTGAGACCCTGTAATATGAAGACAGACAGACAAAAGAACAGGATAGAAACAGTCCCCTGAAAGGAAAGAACATTTACAGTAGTGTGGGAGGGGAGGGAAAAAACAGGCTAAACTACTCTAAACTCACCACCTCTACACTGATCAATAAGATATTTATAGGGACATAAAACATCACTAGTACACACTACATGAACACTGATCACTGTTAAAAAATATCATATATGCATGTATAGGATATAACAAGATAGTAAAGGTTACAACTTTGCCAATTATAGAAGATATATTTTTCTCCCTTTTTCTAGTGCATTTACAATAAATTTGGCTAATTTTCTATTCAGGTAAATAAATGTACTCTTAAAAAAGCTCTATATTTACTCTGCCCAATAGGTAACAAAACTATTTAAGTCTAGCATTCCTATCACCACTTAGATCTGATTTCTACAATGTCCTACTGCTATGCAATGTTATCATGGCCATCTACTAAATGGTCCTCTCCCCCCAATCCTTGCATTTTGTATCTCTCATGTTGCACCTGTGTGGATCACTGCAGTTGGTAATGGCTGTGAGGTTTGGGGTTGATTTAATGAAAATGTTTGAAATGAAAACAAACAAACAAACCAACCACCCCCCCATGTACATTTTGGAGAGAATACTGCTTTGAAGGATTGACGTGCTATATATATAATATATAGACAAGTGAGGATCTGCTATGTCCCCATTGGTTGAAAGAGAAGAATACATCATCTAAATGTTCTATAAAGGTGTTCACAGGTGAATGAATGGGGAGTCACAAAGTTGAACAGCACATCTAATAACTGTTGCCAGGTGGTAACTAGACTACACTTACCACCGTAGGAATATAAAGATAGGCACAAATTATATGATGGCTTCTTGAGGAGATACTGTAAACAAAAGCAGAGAAACGAGGAAAGCTGTGTTCAGAGTATTGGAGTGAAGTGAGTAAAAACCACAGTTGCACTTAGTGTGGAGCAAGATTTCAGACACTTTGTATAACTGAGGCATTTTTAATTGAAATGACAGATATCAAATTATCCAAAGAAACAGATGACAGTACTCTAAACAGTGATGCCCATGCACCTCAGTCTGGCACCATTCCCAAACCACTTCTAGACTCATGCAGTTTAGTCTCATTCTCAAATGGTTACTTCTTTAAATTTTGCTTTTCTTCTTCTGCTTGAAAAGATCAAATGGATTGGTGTGTGTCTGTTCTGATCCTATCTATTGCCTCTTGGAGTGCTGTTTAAATGATGTCTGTTTCTTTGAATAACAAGTCCTCAAAGTTAGTATAAATCATACAAGAAGTACACAGATACAATGAGTCAAGGTCTGCTGTCAGAGTGGAGAGACCTCACCTACTGCAAGAGCCATAATGATTTATACCAGGGCTACAGGAGCTTCTTTATTTGCTTACTTCCATCCCAGCTGAGAGCTGAACTTTCCTTTGACTACCCTGGTCACAAAATCCTAGTCCCATCATAGCTGCCCATCACAAGGATGCTTGTGTGGAAAGAGGTCAAATTCTGCAAATAATTTCCTTAGAAGATTTTTCCATTGTGTTTTGCTTATTCCTACATCACCTGACAAAACCTGGTACATCACCTCTTGCACAGGATGCTTGTGCTATATCACCTGTTACAGACAACATCATGGGCATCACCTACACCTGGAAGTGGTCTAGCTAGGTCTTCCCTACAGCATGCAACAGCAAGTTCTACTTTCCTAAGCAGCCACTTTCAGGCACTGTGGAAAAGAAAAGAAGAAACAAGGAGGAAACAAAATGGGAAAAGAAAATAAAATCAGAAAAGGCTAACAAGGTTATTGCCACCCAGGTAGCAATTATTAGCATTGGGTCCCCAGTTCTATATCCTTCACTGGCAGTTTAAGTCCCAGGGAAGAGGTTCCCAGTGGATCAATCATATTCATGTAACGTTCTCCACGGTGCTTGGCCAAAAACGGACCCCAGTCAGGCTGTGGGGAACACACCAACTTGAGCCGCTGCAGCGTGGGGGAGAGAAAAGAGAATCTCATTTGAAGTTACAGAGCAGAATTACAATGCAGAAGACATGAGGGTAGGCTCATTTAAGATTATTGATGATGGCCCTGCAATGCTCCACTGCTCAGTGTTTGTTTTGCACAAAGTTTGCAAGATTAATAGAGGATAAAGTGCCCAGATTTTAATTACACATTCCCAACACACACACACCATGTGAGGGGAGCTCAGAACCACTGCTCCAGATTGTGAGGCTTGCTTACTGAAGGACATGTGCACAATTACTTAGCCCAATGGTCTAAGCAGTGGGTAACTGCATTAAAATAATTGGATTTCTGTTTAGCATATTTCCCAAAAGTATACAAATGACCAAAAAGAAGTCTATTCCTGTGTAGGAACAAAGATTTTAATTTTGAGATGACTAAATGTTTGATTTCTATCTGCAGAGAAAAAAAAAAGAAAGAGGAGAACATTAACCTGGCAAACAACAACAAAAAGATCTGCTAATCTTTCCACTGATTTCTTTATTGAAAATATAATTTGATTGGTGCATTTACAGATAAAAAGGAAAGAAAACACATTTCTGATGACTTAAGAGGGAACAATTATACGTTTATTACCTAATAAAGTGAATCAGACCTCTATATCAGTTATTTTAATCTCTGCTTAATTACCAGTTTGCAACTCTTACCTCCCAAACCAACCATAATAATTTTATGCAGCAAACTCCGTATTCAGAAGATATTAGGCTACAGCTGAATAGCTTCAGCAAAAAAGCCCCTTCAAAACAGATCCAACTTTTTGGTCTTTCTTTGGGTGCACTACTAGTGGGACAGTAAGGAGAGCACCCTATTTTTGCAGTAATTTATGTAGTGTTGCACATATGTAAGTTAGAAAGTTGAAGCAGAACAATTTGTCTCAATGAGAGGAACTTCTGAGACAACGACCACGTTAAGTCTAATTTTACATTAGCTATTTCCAGCAGGAGAAGTTGTCTCCTGACCTGTGCAAGCCCACATGCACTACACAAGGACTGAATGGCCCCTTAGACAAGTGACCTCGTTGCTTAGTGCCAACTGTCTGCTTGGATGCTCTCCCTAGGGTGTCCCACTACTTTAATATTAAACTCCTTTGCTCTGTGTGAAGCAGAACAGCATGGTCTGTTCCCTTCGGTGTGTGCAGCATGACATATTGAGAGACCAAAAAAATTTGTCTATTTTAGTACCTTTTCTCTCCTTTTCACTTCTGAGGCATGTAACAGCCCCGATGGGTTTTGCAGGAGAGCTGAACTGCAAAAGCAGCTATGAAAAGGAGAGGTGAGGGTGTCTGTTCCTCATCCCGAGGAGGGAGCAGCACAAGCAGCGTGCAGTGATGAGAGGGCAGAACTGAGAAAGCCTCAAAGGCCAAAAATAAGAGCACTGAACTCTTTCAGAAGACAAGGTGAAGGCAATGAAGGGATGAAATGCTGACATGAGGAAGACATTGCTGTACCGTGCCTTGCAAGGAACTAAGGAGCCAGCAGGATGGGAACAGCCACAGAACAGTGATGGTGGCAGACAGGGTGGCAGGCAGGGTCAGGACATGGAGACAGGGACTCCAGACCTTTCTGGAGCAGGGAGGGGAAGTGGCAGGAATCTGGCTTCCAAAATAAACTAAAGCAGTAAAAAACTAAAGTGCCACCTGGCATTTTTGTCAGCCCAGGTGCCAGAGAGGTTCAACTTATTCAAATAAAATGAAGAGATGAAGGGGGGAGAGGGGGAAGACTGCCAGCTACATTTTATAATGAGTGGCTTGAGCTGTAGAACATGAGGTCTTTTCATGCATCTTATTCCTGAACTTCATCAAGCAGCACAACCTCCTGGAGCCCATCCCAGGTGATTCAGGTACCCAACCATCTCACACTCTGTCAACAGGGGACTCCTGATTGACATCTCCCAGCACTGGCTGCTGGGCTCACTGCCACACGACACACACCAGACCTCGACGCTTCCTACATCACCACACTGCTTTTGCAAACAGGCCAACAAGGCTGGGAAAAAAACTCTCTCAGTAACATCATAGCAGGGCTTAGGAAATTTGTAACAACTTCTAGTTCTCCTGAAAGCAATCATTTAACAATTTAGGAGCATTTTGTTGAGGAATAGGGAATAGAAGGTCTGCATTTTAAATCAGCTGAGCATCTCTTTGCAACACAATAACTAGCTCACCAGAATGTAATCTTAGCACTATCAGACATTCAATATCACAAAAATCAATGTAAAATAAACCAGGCACTCTCTTGCAACCATATTTTTAAGCAGCAAAAAAGACAGAAGAATTACCTCAATAAATTTGCCTGGAGCTAGGTGCATTTTTATCACAAACATAACTGGGATCCAGATAACTGAGCAGGCCAGCATCAGCCATCCAAGCACCATGGACCAGCCTGGATAGTGGTAAGCTCCATAGGTCATTGGTTCCCATTGGTAAAAACTGAAGCAAAGAATAAACTGGAAAGAAGGAAGGAAACCAAATATGTTTGAATAAGCAAAAGAAGCCTGCTACACAGCAAGGGGTAGGTGTACACACAGAGTTGATATACACAGAGCACAAATTAAAGTACCTATACCTAAGGCAGCTCGCTCTCACAAGCTGCAATAAACAGGTCAGAGCCTGGATCTAATGAGTTTCATGGAAACCTTCCAAAATCCCACAAAAATCTCTGTATTTATGCCAGAAGAATTGAAATTAGAATCTTGCCCCTAGAGGAACATGCTTTATTACATGGTCTATTGGCAGTTTTACCTAATGTGATTATGCTAAGTTACTCCATTTCACTTACTGTATGAATAGCAATACATCTGCTTACATTTGTGCATAATTCAGTAACTTTTGGGAAATGCCTGAGCTTCCAATAATTGCACACAGAAGATTTATAGCAGTATAACTGGGTGAAGGCACGTATAAAAATGATCAGTTTTATTTCCAGAGATGTGGAGTAATTGAAACTCTAATATTAGACTATCCAAATGTATCAAATATTAGCTTTACAGAAGCAATAACAGAAAAGAAGATATTGCTTGGTTTTGCTTTGTCTGTTTCCATCACATAAAAACTGAATTACAACTGATCAGTGTCAATTTATTCCTCACCACAAGTTCACTAAATATTACATTTGGAGGGAACAACAACAAAACATGCAAGTTTGAACTGACCTCATTTGCTTTCCTTAAGAGACAACAAAATTTCCTATTCCCTGGTTGTGATCACTGGCAGTAGCTAAAAGTGCAAGTCTCATCAGTAAAAGAATCAAGCAATTTGAAGTGTAACAACAGATCTAAGGCAGTGTCTTGAGCACAGACATTGGAAGGGGAAGAGATAAAAAACCACATGCCTTCATTTTTAACAAGGCCCTCACCATAAAAAAAACCTATATATTGTTTTTTATGTTATCCTAATACTATAGATTAAACTGGGCTATGTCTTTAAACCTTTAAAAAGGGATTTACAAACTACACAGTCAAACAGCTGTTGCCACTGGACAGGTAAGATAGATCTGCCTGGTTTTCATGGGTAGCAAATACTATGCTTCAGTGAAGAAAATCAGTGAAGAAAACCTGTGTGGTAAAATAGGGCATCTTCACTATGCCTACTGGAGACATTTTTCTCATCCTAAAACATTTCTTTTCTTTGCAAGTCAGGAGTTTGTGGAGCTCATCAAAACTCATTTGTGTCTTCACACATGCATTGCTGCCTGCAAAAAACTGAACCTTTTCCAGTTTCCAGAAAAAAATTCCCTCATTCCTGACTTTACAATGTTACTAACTTTATCCATGGTCACTTGTTTCCTCCAAAAATGAAACGATTTGCCAATGTTTATGCTGTACTAAAGAACAACACATATAGGAACTCCCCAGTACAGAAGACAAAACACAGCTTCTCTGGAAGATGTGACTGCAGAGGACTACAGAGTCCCTGTGTTGCTCCTCACCACACTTACTGTTCCAAAATGCTTGTCTTTGGAGAAATTCTAGTCACTTTTCTTATCTTGTACCTAAAAATCTATGGCTGCTGGTAGGAACTGCTAGCAGTGCTGTGAAATGGTGAGGGTTTTGAAAGCCTACACAAATCCTGACTATCTTGCTGCACCTATGGATAAGGCATGAGGGATTTCAGGCCAAAGGATGTTCTCTCACACCTGAAATATTGATGAGACATGTCTTGGTGGTTTTATATTGACTTATCAAGCTGAAGGCTTTTGAAATGGCTAAAAAAATTATGTCATTCTTGTGGTGCCAAAACATGATATTCAGTTAAAGACTGTATCTGTGCCTAGGTTCAAGTGTAAAGGAAGCATTGTGGTAGAGAGCTGCAGAGTAAATGTAGCTATAGGTGTTATACATGAACTCTTGGACTTGAAAAAACCCACATGTAGCAATAGCAGAGTTGAGAACAAGCCACCTCTGAGATGAATTGGAGAGCTAAATGTGGAGTAAAGCACTGTTCCTGGTTTTGAGGTGGAAAAGGAAGGAGGGAAGGGGGGGAAAAAGGGAAGAAGGGAAGGGAAGGAAAAAGGGAAGGAAAAAAGGGAAAGGAAAAGGAAAAAAGGAAAAGGAAAAGGAAAAAGAGAAAGCTCCAGCGACGAAAGAAGGAAAAGGGAAGGGGAAAAAAGGGAAAGGGAAAAAAAGAGAAAGGGAAAAAAGGGAAAAAAAGGAAAGGGAAAAAAAGGAAAGATAAAAAAAGGGAAATTAAAAAAGAAGGAAAAGAAAGAAAAAAGGAAAGAAAAAAAGGGAAAGAAAAAAAAAGGGAAGGGAAAAAGGACCACGAAAATAAACAAACCATAATCGTCTTTCCAATCCCGACTCCCGTTTCGGTTGGTTTAAGCGCAGCACACAGGTGTCTGTTCTCCCCGGGCCCATGCCCCGCCCAGGCTCCTCATCTCTCTGTGCACCGCCCGGTGCCTCCCTCCCGCCAGCCGCTGTGGCGCAGCGCCCTCTGCCGGGAGCGGTGGCGATCAGCCGTCCTCCGGGACGGGCTGAGCATCCAGCCACTGCCCCAACTGCCGGCTGGAGTTGTAAACCGAAGTCCTTTTTTCCTCTTTTTCTTTTTTCCTCCATTTTTTTCCCCCCTTTTTTCTTTACACTGACAGAGAGCTGGAGTTGTTCAGCCTGGAGAAGAGAAAGCTCCAGCGACACTTTCTTGCAGCCTTTCAGTACTTAATGGGCCCAAAAGAAAGACAGGGACAGACGTTTTAGCAGGGCTTGTTGGGACAGGATAAGGGATGATGGTTTTAAACTAAAAGAGGGAGATTTAGCCTAGATAAAAGGAGGAAATGTGTTACAGCGAGCATGGTGAGACACTGGCCCAGGCTGCCCACAGAGGCTGTGCAGTGGTATACATTGCGGAGAGAGGGAAAGCTTCTCCCAGCAGCATGTGAGGACTCACTGCCCCTCTCTACCAAAAATACCTTTACTTGTACTCTGGTTTGTCTACTACATGTGTGTGTATGTGGCCAGGTATCTGCATCCAAGACCTGACTGCTACTGTTCAGAAACATCATGGCTGAAGAAGAAACAGCAAAACAACTCATTGGAGAAGATATTAAAAAAAACCATTTTGCTTACTGTTAAAATAGTTGGGGTCACAAATGCCCAACAGACTCTCCAGAATTTACTTGGCTGGAATCCAATCATCATTTCTATGTCTTCACAAAATCTCTGCAATCCTGTAAAGAGCAAATACAAATGCAATTAGGTGTGAAAGAAACCAGCTGTAGTCTGCAACAAAGCTCTTGTGATCTCCCCTGTGTCTAACTACAAAAAAAAACTATGACTTGTTGGTTGGAAACTTCAATAAAGGATCTAAACACACAGACTGAAAATTAGACTATGGTGGTGGGAATCATCCTAATAAAATATTTACTTCATGAGTATTGAAGCCAAATTGAGATTTTACATAGAGATGAAGTGTTCAGTATGTTTTGGGTTAAAGCACTAATAGTATATATCTTCTCTATACCTACTACATGACTGGGGTATCACTGTATCACTTGACATTGAAACAGATAATGTCCTGATGTTTTTCATTTGGTATGTAAGCAACACTTAAAATTAGAGAGCACCTGTAAATATCTCAAATCATATTTGATGTAGTTTGAACAAACAGATTGACTGACATTAAATTATTCAGATTACTCTATTGATTGCATCTATAAAGCTGCTTCAGTTGATAAAACATGCAGGACTGGAAAATGGTATTTCAGGCATTTTTGCAGCCATCTAGACATAAGGAAGAACTCTGGATACAAGGAAGGTTTTCACAATGAGGGTGGTTGAGACCCTGGCCCAGGTTGCCCAGAGAGGAAGTAGATGTCCCATCCCTGGAAACACTCCAGGTCAGGTTGTTTGGGGCTCTGAGCAACCTGCTCTAGTTGTAGATGTCCCTGCTGACTGCAGGGGGTTGGACTAAATGACCTCTAAAGGTCCCTTCTGACCCAAACCATCCTATGATTCCACAATTCTATGATCTCCCTGGCCATGCCATGTACCTGGAAAAGGTCTGCTGGCCCAGGAGCTGCTGTTGCCCAGCAGAGAAAAGCCAGTCTGCTTTTCACCCTTGTTCAGGTAAATGGCCCCTACTCAATCCAGCTATTAGCAGTTTATCCAAAAGCAATAAAACCCAAATTTTAAAGTTGTTCCAGCTTTTCTATTGATGATAAGAGGAGGGAGGTCTGGGGTCCAAGGCTGAGCTCATCTGTCAGACAAGCATTTCCAGTTCAGGCCAATTTTATCTAATAAAGTAGTCAGCTCTGTCATATAAACTTTACAAAGAAATTATTCTACAGAATTTGGTTGAACTTTTATGGTGTGGAGACTGGGGTGGAGCTTCCATATTGGAGAGAGGCCATTAAGCAAGGGATGAAATCCTTGAAACAGAATAAACTGCCTTATGTTCTTCTTGCCCTTACAGCCAGTCACAGCAGCTGCTAAATATAAGAAGGGATAATCCCCAGGCTTGATCCACCTAATTTTGAAGCCTTCCTGTTGATACCAAGGAGAAATAAATCTATCCATCTGCCTGTTCCAAAAATCAGGAAGGTAAAAACCAGCAGTGGCTCAATACTCAGTGTCTCCTGATGAACCTCTAAGAAAGCAGCAGGGCCAGGTGGTGCTTGGGCAGCCTTAAAGGCCCTGCTCAGAAGGTGAGCACAGAGTAAGTCATTTCAGGGAGCTAGCACATCAAAGAAAAGCTAAAATACCTGTGCTGTGGTAAGAAATAGAGAAGATAAATCCTGAAATTAAACAAGAAGATGGTATTGCAAGAACTGTATTTTGGGGAAGGCAAAAGTATCATCTGCAGTGGATGTGAGCTTAGAAAACTAACCCAAAGAGACCCAGAAGTCACTTTTTTTCTGTAACTGTAATTTCTCAACCTCCTTTTCTCTTTTCCCCTGACTAGAGCAAATGCTCTTTTTCAGAAAGCCTCTTTTCTTCTCTGTAAAATACATGTAATTTTTATGACCCCTGGAATCACTGTACCTCAGCACCCATCTGACTTCTACGTTTTCTAACAGAGCTTTGTATGCTTGGACTGACCATAACCCCCAGAGTTACTGTGTTATGGACCCAAAAGGAGATCTCAGCTGCACCTGAATGATTTGTCTCTGTGTTTTATTTACCTGCTCATTCCAGCTCAGTGTACCACCTGCAGTGAGCTGTGTGAGAGGTACTCACAACGTGGGCAGCCCTGCAGTGCACTGTGGTGGGAACCAAGCCAGTTTTAAATCAGTTGTAGTAACACAAGGTATGGGCTGAAGAGTTTTTGCACTAAGTTTAAAGTTCATCCCAGTGTCTCTATCCCCAGCCACACCTGCTGCTGCAGAGGAGGTGCACCAAAACAGTTACCAGGAGCTCCTGCCTCCAAAATTCATGCAAGCTTCATGTAAATCTGCACAGATTTGTTTGAAACTCCAATTAAAAACCCAAAAATTAGCTCCTTCTTGGAACTGTTGGTAGGTGTTGACAGCTTCAGGCACCGCTAAGTATTAGCAGTTCAGGAGTCAAATGCATATCAACAGATACAAGAGATCACACAGCACTCTTCTTTTTCTTTGCCAGTGAAAAACTGGAAATAGGTTCATCAAGTTCCAGAGGAAACTGATTAAAACTTGGTGTATCTGATCTCCCTCTCAAACCAGAGAGGCCTGCTGAATAACTTTGGGAAATAAAGGACACATGATATTCCATATCTGAATTTCCATTCTCTGAAGTAGGATGATGTATTTCTAAGTGCTGCAGATATAAAATCCATTAAAAAGGAGAATGCAATCCTAGACAGATGACTACTTCCCTATTCTGCTACAAGTAAAGTGCTCAAAATTACTAACACTTCCTACAAATACACTCCCAGCAGTTACCACTCACTCTAATGATGAACCTTCCCAACAACAGGCTGTCAAAGAAACAGATCTAGGAGCACAAAGTAAGTTAAGGTCACACATGTTCACTTCCCAACAGCGTTTTGCTCAAGCACAAAGATCTTTGTATTTAGCTTCAGGTTACAAAATGCAACAGTGGGAATATTGCTGATGATTAAATTAATACCCACAGCTCTCAGCTATTTGTTACCAGCCATGCATCATAATCAAAACTGAAGAATAAACAACTACATCAGCATGTGAAACCAAAAGCAGAATTTGACTGGATTATGTAGCACTAACTCCACGGAAAAAGAAGTGATTTCAAACAAAAATAATAACCAGGTGTGCCTCTTTTTAATTTAAACACCTAAACAAGCTCAGCAAGCAGAACATGTAACAAGGACTAAAGACAGATTTATTTCATCATAAAAGCACCTGCCATTATTGTGCCAACCAGCTTGCTATGAAGAGTATAAGCCTACAGAGAAAGGTGTCAGTGGAGTGTAAAACTGCAGTTGTCAGACCTTGAAAATTTATTATACCAATTTTAAGCACTGCTTGAAGGAATATAACTAGAGCAGCAGCTTCACTTGTATTTACAACATGCAAATCACAAATTTACAAGCTGTATTCCTGTGAACAGTCCCTAAAAAAGTAGCCTTAATGCAACAGAAGTAGCTATGAGACATTAGTCAAGCAAATAAAAATTGTAAAGTAAATCTTGCATTTTTCATGTAAAAGACTGGAAGCTCTTTGGTCCAGCAAAAGGTTAATTCCAGGGAGTAATCTTTGAAATAGTTTACATCAAAGGCTTTAGTAACATCTGTTGATTAACAATCAGTTGGTACAGGAAGCACAGAAAGAATGATTTGGAATTGGCAGATATTTACTAAGTCTGATTACATTAATATGTAACTAAAAACAAAAGTTCTCCTCTATTCAAGTCCTTCCTTTGCAGTGCAATAACTATTTCTGTATTATTTCATGTTTTTCACAAAAGTTAGTGTTTTAAGGGACTGAATTTGTTGGGCCAGAGCAATTTGGCTTCCAAGCCTAATTGTTCCACCCAGGCAGGTTTGTAGTGCTTCTGCCACACAGTGTTCAGGAAGGAACAGAGCCACCATGTGCTCCCTATTTACCTTCATCCTTATTTTCAGATGCACAACACAAAATAATTCTACAGATTTAAGTCAGTTGGGGGTTGGTTTAAAAGATTCTAAGCAAGGAATTTTTATCTTGCACACAGTAGCTTTAAAAGGAGCAATCAGATGATGCTGCAGATGCTGCTGGCCATGAAGAGTGACTCCCTGCAGTTCTTTAGCTCAGCACTGTCAAGGCATGCCCTCAGCAAACAGGGCAAGAGGGAGGATGGAATAAAATCCCAACAAACATTGACACTTTTCTTAAGCATTTCCACTCCCCACCTTTTATGGCAATACACTGATTTTAGGCAAGCTGAGGAAAGGGTTGGTACAATAACCAGACACCAGCCACTCAGATGACACATACCCAGTGGTGCTTCCACAGGAATGGATAAAGGCTAAATCTGATGGTAACTGGAAGGAGGGAATGAGCAAACCTCACACATCTTCATGGAAGCTGAAGCACAGAGCTGGCTTGCACAACTTGCCAGCATTGATTTTCCAACCAGGAGTTTTCTAAATAATCCCCAAAATCCATCTCTCCACTTCAGGAGATATCTCCCAGCATCACACTCAGGTCCTCTGAGAAGACTGGTTGAATGTCAAGCTGACAGCAGTTACCAATATTTCACTCACAGAGATGATGCTTCTAAACCAACTCTAATTAAAATACTTACATTTCCAGAACATAAAAACCAAGAAGCATTTTAATTAACCAAATTATGATTATTCTAAATCAGCTTTTCTCTCAGTGTTTGACTTTTTCTATTGTGTTCTGTAACATTTCCTCCCTAGGTCATGTCTAACTTAGCTTACAACCACTCAGGCCTCCTCACTGGATTCAAAGTCCATGGAGATAAAATACACCTCTGTTTTCCCATGAAATGAGAGAACACAAGGAAGGGCTGATTCCCTGTCCTGTCTATAACATTCACTTCTCAAGCAAGAGCAACAAATTCAGCAGAAACAGCCTTATTTCTGTCCTCTTTAACACTGAGATTCAGATCTTCCTTTGATTTTGAAGGCAAGTCTAAAGTGGCACCACCACACTCCAGACACTAATGAATCATCTGTTACCTTGGGAGATCTTCACATTTCCTACCACAACCATGTGAGATGACCAAGAATCCATCTTCTGAAATCATTGGACAAGTCTGGGAGCAAATTGATGTAGCTACAGTGGCACCAAGGTAATTGTAGTGCTCTATACCAGCTAAGGAGCTTCCTCATAATTTAATGTATGTCACCATTATGGATTATATTGATTTATTATCTATTATATATTGATTATATATATTACATTGACTCTAGGTCAATACAACTGGTGTTGCCACTGTACATAATCAATCTGAGTAGCTGCATAGTCTTGATTCTGTGTTACAGACAGATGGACTAAAGGGAAGGCTGGATACATGGAAAACAAATTAAATGCAAAGATACCACTTCTGGTTCAGGAAGTCTCTGACTCTAAAACTGCTGGGGTGCAGTTGGAGAAAGCCCCTGGAAAAGTGTCACTAAATGCTTGGTCTATTCCTATACTCATCTCTAAGCACTGGCTCTAAGCTGTTGGTGGGGAAAAAAGACATTAGAGTATATGAAAGCCTTTTGAACAAATATAGTTAAAGGAATCCTGTAGTAATGAAGTCCTATAATACTTCCATTAAAAAGAAAGGAATTCTGAGTGTTTGCATTAAAAACAAAACCCTGCTGCTCCTTTTTTTAATAATTCCACATTATCAGCTACTTTCCCATCTGCCAAAATGTTACTTTGCCATAGGCTGTCCATTAAGTGTACTTTTGCTTACCATATATATAGGAAACTCCAACCAGCTCAAAGATGGCAATGATGACAAGAGAATAAGAAGCTGCGTAGGTGTCCACAAGTTGTAACATATACATTCCACCCTAAGGACAAAACCAACCAAACAAAGAGAGATAAAAGATAAAAGCCATTAGTTGTGATATATAGCTGGTGTCTCTCTCCACATGTGTCACACCTCCAACTGGTCCAAGGTAGGTGACAGGTCCAAGGATGGGAACAGGACTGAGGACTCTCCATCCCAAGTAAACATCCAAACACTGACTGGACACAGGCTCACCCTGCACTTTAGTTTCTTCCTTCTGGCTGAATGAATCTCAAATCCAACAAGAGAAAAGCAGAGAGTAGCCCTGAGCCTGGTCACTAACACAGCTTGGGAAGATGTTGGTTTCAATTCTTTTCAGACTGGGGATTGAACCATGACCAGACCTTTCACAGCAGTGTCTCTAACCAAACCACCACTGAAAACAGGAATAGTGGAATTGTGAGTCCAGTTCATCTCTTTAGGAAGGATTTAATGCCTCATCCTCAAGAAAGAATTTAAGCAGCATGATTCAAGTGAAGGAAGGATTGAATCCATCCTAGGCTTTAGAACAGCAAAGTTGGTAGATGATGAAGTGAGGAGAAAGAAACAAAAAAAAGGGAGAAAAAGCATGAATAAAATAGTAAGATTGGGTTTATGCACCTCCTCTTGAAATTACTGAGACTTTGTAAAGCTGGAGGAAATAGTGGACAAATGACACTGAAGACTAGGAGGGTAGATGAGAATTACATTATTAACCATCAGTACGTATCTAATCTGGGGAGGGAGACACCCAAAACTGGTGTGCATGTTTATATGACATACAAACTTCTTTTTTTTTCCTTAAATGAATACCTAATTTACAACATTACTCTGGAGACATTCAGCTAGCAGAAGTTTTAAAAGTCATCACATTCACAGAAAGACTTGAACAGCAAAGTCTTTTAAGCATATCTCAGTCAGAGGAACCACAAACAAAAACCAAGCCTTTCAGACACACCTAGTGTCTTGCACAGGAAGGAGAATTCAGCTTTATCTCTGCAGCTTGCACAGTAGGAGAATAGCCAGCAGAGGGGGATTGGGGACAGACAGTGATGCTCAAGGACAATGTTATTACCTGAGTGATCATAGGAAATCCCATGATGAAAAAGGAGACGCAGCACCCGAGAGTGAACAGTGCCTTGTGCGTACGTAAGTACTTGGGGAACTCATCCGAAACAGAGGTCACTATAGTCTCTATAGTAGCAAACTGGAAGACAAAATGAAAGGATTCATTCCAAATTGATCCAATTGGATAGAATGGAGTAGAGGAGAGTAGTTTGAATCCTGGGTGTTAAATGCTTAGATGCCAATGCCAAAGTTTCGCCCAAATGATGTTAGCATTTATGGCCTTATTTCATTCCTCTGTCTGCAAAGAGGTTCACTGACCACACAGAAATTAGCTATTGACCTCCTGGTCCTCCAAACAAATCAATAGGAAAAGCAAGAGGAAAAGAATGGGAAACAAAAGTGGTTTACCATTGTGTCCAATCCAAGTGTCAGAAGCATCAAGAAGAATATTATAGCCCAGAATGGAGAGAGAGGAAGCCTAGTTAAGGCTTCTGGGTAAACCACAAAAGCAATTCCTGGACCTAGAAATGAGAAAAATAAAGGCTGAGATATCTCACATCACCTTAATATTGTTGACTGAGTGGGAAAAGAGGAGATGTGAGAAGTCATGTTTCAAAGTCTAATACAATAATACTTTGTCTGCTAAGGGTAAAAAAAAGATACAATTCAGTCTCTCCTATTTACAGAAAGATTTAAACATTGCAGAATTTAGCCTCACGTGATTCATTTCTATTTTGGCTGTAACAAAACACTCACACACTCCTACTTTCCAAGCTGCAGAATGCATATGTTAATCATATATAAGCAGTGTACTGATATACTGATCTAAATAATAAACAAAAATCATGTACTGCAGCTCTGTTTCTTTCCTGTTCTGTGATCAAACCCCTACCACTGTCCCTACCAATTAGGAACTCAGCCTTAGATCTACATAGAGATTACCCACTCCTCAGTACTAAATGGATGAACAGGAAATACTCATCTTTAACTCATCAGCACAGAGTCAAACGAGCAGGAAAGAATGTAACAAATGCACAGAGCTGATATCAGACACAAGGTAATAACTACTGTGAATCTGAAAAAAATCAACAATATTCTAACATGATGCACAGGAAAAAAAAAAAAGATGAGGTCTTTTAAAGCCTTAGCAGGTTGCTTGATTTCTTTGTTGGTTTGGTAGCTTGGGCTCTAATTTTCATATTAATTAAAAAAAACAAAAATTCAGAAGGATGCTTAAATTTGCCTGGAAGAAAAGGCTGCAGGAATGTGGTGGTAGTGTTACAGTAGGTGGCACTTTGTCTCTATTTATCTCAGCTAAGGGAGTACCCACTTCAAGCTCTCTGAAGGATGTTTCCTGTCAGGCAAGATACAAATGCTTTGCTGATTGCATGACCCATCTTGCCACAGGAAGGGGCTCCAAACTCACTCTGCCTTGGTAGACAGCAGAAACAAAGAAGGATATGTGAAGGAGACAGCTCACCTTACCCCCATCAGTCATTTACATAAAGGGCTGAAATGAGTCCCAGGTTGCTTCAAGGACTTGACTTCCCAGAATACTTCCTGCTGTACTTTCTCCCATATGGAAATACCTACAAATAGTTTACTAATCCACTCCAGTTTGCAGCCAATATTCCCACCTCCAATGTCAATGCCATCATTAAAACCAGAGCTGAAGGTACCACCAGGTGCCTAAGTAATTGAGAGGGCAGCATACCCTACCTTGGTCTGCCACAGCTTCAATATTCACTTTGAGCTCATTTGCCATGAAGCCAATAACTGAGAAGATGACAAAGCCTGCAAATATACTTGTGGCACTGTTGGTACATGTGACTATCAATGTGTCCCTGAAAAGAAAACACAAGACCTTGTTGTAAAACATGCAAGGGAGGAGGGGTTTGCTCACAATTGAGGAGTCTCTCACATGACAACAGGAATCCTGTGGGAGCATGGACAGAGGTACAGTTTCACACTGCTGATCAGAGATGACAGAAGTCTTCACAACACCACCAGGAACCAGCTGTGCAATTTTCCATCACCCACATGCTGCACAGAAAGCCACAGTCCACACAGGAGGACAAGCACAGTCCAGAGAAGGTAGCAATGATGACATGATTTATAGTGCAACGTTTCACTCCTTGCCTGGTGTGGGCATCTGCTCACTATGTTATATATGAACTAACCATTTTTGTCCAGGTTAGAGGGGTTTGTGTGCTGTATCTTTCTTGTATTTATACACAAAATTTCTGGGTTAAGCTTTCTGTACTTTGCAACACACTCTTAAACACTGGCCCATCAGGCAGCCTGCAGAGGATTCCTTTGCTGTAGAGTTTTCCATTGCTGCTGTCATGGGAATGTGAAGAAATCCATACCTGAATGCCATGCTGTGGCAAGTACAGGAAACCAGCCCTCATGATCCCCATCCATAACTCTTACATTCTTGATAGGGTTTTTATTTTGTCCTTCAAAATATGTGTGTCCTAAGGACTTCCCTTTAATCTACTATGACTGAGGTGCAAAACAAGTCACACACTTTAAATGATTTTCAACGTTAGCTAGAATTGCATATTCCTACTGTGATGTGTTTGCAGGAGCAGAACAAAATACAACCTGCAAAGCTCTCTGGAATCTTTCACAGAGCATCTCCTAACGGGAATGATTAGGTTAATTCTTCAGGTCTACATAAAAAATTACAATGTTCTGTTTGGAATCATCATGTGTTAATTCTTCCAAAACCTGCCTAAGTTTTAAATAAAATGTTTTAGGTATGCATTATGAAGTGAATTTATATAAATGACCTGCAATTACAGGTTATTTAATAATGTTTAAAATGGAAATGGAACTGAAAACTACAATTTTTCTGCAGTATTAGAATGTAATTAATACAAAAACTGAAAGGGAAAATAGTCATGCTTCATTTCAGTATTCAAGATGTGTTGTAAAATTAACCAGATCAGAAGTAACTAAGCTTTTCTAATTATTTCTGCTCCAGTCTCCCATATGCCTCTCTAATACAGGTAAAGCATGGACTTACCACTAGACCTGTAAGAGTTTTAGACTTCACCACCATGTATTTCACTCAAAATTTTCATTAACATTTTGCAAACTTCACAAAACATTGCTAAATTAATGTGGAAAGGTAGCATGAAGCTTCTCCCATTTATTGCCCTGAGATTCTGAATGTATTCATTCATCACACAAGAAAAAAAAAGATAAAAAAGCCCAGAACAAGCATTTTTAAAAAACAGGACCCAAAGGATTGCTGGATAGGAGTCATGGAGTACACAAAACTGTTACTTATTCATGAATTTTGGACTAATTATATTCTTATACTCAATCACTTTTGCACACTGGTAGGAAATGGGTTTCAAATTCCTTTTTAAAATCCTGACCCATATTTCCTTTTAAATCTTATTTTGCATACAGTTCTCCAGGACTTCAAATCCCAAGAAAGATATGCTTTCAAGTCTTGATTCAGGGAAGATTTTAAGCATGCCCTTGGGCAGTGCCTGTGTGTGCTGTTGGCTGTCTTGAATCAGCATCCCTGTCATCACAGGAATCAGTAAAGGTTTGCTTCAGTAGAAAGATTGACTTCATAGACAACAAAATATCAGTGCAAGATTCTACTAATGCCATGAGCTTTTGTTTTGTCCATCTGCAAACATTCTGCTGGAATGCTTTTGGATGAAAAACAGCACTACACCTCCAGAGCAAGGTCTTCTTTCCTCATAAAAATAACTTTCAGTGACAACAAATAAAAGTGATTTTAAATTTCACAACTTGAAACAATTTTATACATGTGAAACCATGGTAAGAGTAATCAGAAAAAAATAATTGCATATAAAACCATGTTGAGAGTAATCAGGAAAAAATAATCACTTTTAGGAGAGAGAAGAATCACATATATGGAAATGGCACATTGAACTCATGCATGTCTCACAATGGCAAACTTCAGCCCAAAATCCACAGGGTTGTTGTTCAGCAGAGCCTGCCAACTGGCAGGGCTTCATCCTACTGCTCAGCTGGTGATGGCTTCCCAGTTTGCCTTTCAACCTAAAACTGCTGATTCTGAAAGTGATGAACCTACAGGGACTATGACAAGCCTAAAGCTTATTTTGAGACTAGTAGATTAGGACTGGGGGAGAACATATGACACACAGAGCCAAAAAAAGGATTAAAGAAACCAAACAACAAAAAAGCCCCTCCAGAAAGAAAAGAAAAAGAAAATTGAAAAGGAAAATAAAAATGGGGGAAATTAAAAAAGGATTAAAAAGAAAAAAGAGGAGGATCTTTCAAACCAGACTCCTGCAAGATTGGTTTTGCACAAGACCAATGGATTTTGCTGTTACATACCTGTAGCAATTATTATGGAATTTGTTGTAAGAAGAGAGAGTAATTAGCCCTCCCCATGCTGCAGACAAAGAGAAGAAAATCTGAGTGGCAGCATCCTTCCAAACCTAAGAAAGACAGGAGAGGAAATAGCATCAGCTTCAGGAGAGGACATGAGAAAGATCAATAACACTATGAAACATTTCTGCTAGAGGATTAAGACATAAGTAGTTGAAATGAACTGAAGAGCAATAATGTCAATAGAACATTTAAAATTAGGATAAATTTCCATCATCAGATGTACATCAAACAGCACAGTGTGAGTTAGGGCTGTTTAAACACCAGGATCCAGGTTCCTTCCATCAGGAGAAGAGACATTTACATCCAACTGTCTCTTAGAATTAAAAGAAAAAAAGAAAAGGAGAAAAAAACCCAAACAACCAATCAAACTGAAAACCCCACAGCATTGTTTGTCTGCCATAAAGTTCTCCAAAGCCTTGAATGCATTTAGATAAAACATTTCTAAATTGACAGGCATTGCAAAGGAGTTGCTGGTCTTACTCACCACTTGCAAAACACTGAAAGCATTACTGTTTCTACTCACAAGCTTTCCCACAGTCTGATTTTCCACTCAAGTCCATAGTGCAGAAATACACATCCATGCACAGATAAAAGGTGGAGCTAGACATACATTAACTATATTGAAGATCTCACTTAAAGGCTACTTTAAATGTTACCAGCCAGCAGTCAAACCTTCATCTAGTGGAGTGTAATAGACAGCTACTAATTCATGTTACACTGCAAAGAACATTGAAAACAGACACTTGCCTGAGTGTTACCAAATGCTTACCCAGGGTTATTACAGAGATACTCAGTGTATTCAGACAGCCCCATTTGGCAAAAGGCAGCAGTTCTCAGCATCTTTACTGCACAATGTGGGATCCAAAACCACTCATATGTAATGCAAAATTAATCTCTGTATTGTTAGCAAAAGAGTTAATGCTCCCATTCTCAAAGGATCAAAATACCCATTATTAGCAGAGATACTAAGGACATTAAGATGTTCACAATTCATCCAGGAAATGGATTTCAGCTTTAATTATTGATCTATCAGTGTGATATCATACTACTCCTGAGAGAGGAAAAAATTTCTTGGGGGAGGAGGGGGAAGAACAAACAAATAAGACCCAAACCAAACAAACACACACACACAAGTGTATTTCCTGAGGTGTTGCTAAAAATCCATCTTAAGTGTCTAAGGACAAGAGTCTGCATTGTAACTCTCAGCTCAGGCTTCAGTTCAGTCTCAAAATACCCTAGACTGACACATGTGCCATGTCAGGCAAATCCATGATCTCCCAGTGGATTTATGTCTACACAGACTCAAATCCTTGTGCATTTTTTGGAACTTGTTGTGCTGGCTTCAAGGGCACTAAATGGCTTTTTAGAAATCACTTGGAGTGATGAGTGAGGCAGCAGAGCTGAAGCTCCACCTCATCCAGTCGATGCTTGAAGAGCGAAGCCAGGACCTCTCCTACACAGCCAGTAGCCTTGTTGCTTACAGCACAGGTAGGACAGAGATCACAGCTGTTCTGGGTCACTATATGTGCTATTGGGGAGTTAGATTAGGAGGTACAATTTGGTTTTGTTTAATCTGATGTCTCAGATGTATTATTCAGAACAATTTTTCCTCAACAGGTAAAATACACCTGTTCAGAGCACTTCTCAAGAAACACACAGGCTTGTTATGTTGCCTATTAAAAACTCCATGTGCTTGTTCAAGTCAAGACACCAGAGCCTGAAAACCTCTATGTCCTTTTTAAATTCCTATTTTCCAATTGCACCTGCTCAGAGATTCAGGCAGAATATTACATGTAAAGCAAATAGGATATCTATAATAATAGTCATTGAAAACATTATGTGCACACAAGTAACAAACACCCATTGCAACACCAATGAAGAACTAGATGACAACACTACCTCTGCACATTGAAAATGCTTGCACCAGACACTAGGAAACCTGTCTGACTTATTCTCCCTAGCAGAGTTTTAAATGCAGTAATAAACTCACCATAGCATCAATGAGCTTCTCCCACTTTGGTGTGATGAAGTACCAGATTCCAGCTCCAGCTCCAGGGAGAGTTACTCCTCTTATAAGAAGGATGATGAGAACTACATAAGGGAATGTAGCTGTAAAGTACACCACCTGGACAGAGCAAGAAAAATAAAGGTTATTGAAAGATTATTTAGATCCACAAGAAGAGGAGGGGGGGAAAATACAAGTGCTACACTATTGCCTGAAGAAAGGAATTGAAGGAATTGCTCAGGCTCAGAGAAAAGAGACAGAGGATAAACCAGGAGGACAGCAGGATCATTTCCCAGGAAATCTGAAATTTTACAGCTCTTCTTGTTGCTGGAAATTGGAATAATATCAGCAGCAACCAAGGTAAGAGTTGAGACTCCAGATAGAGAGGGGAGGGGGAAAAAGCAGAGAAAACTCTGGAGGGGAACAATAAGAATTTTCAGCTAAATGAAAACAACATTTTTGATCCACACAGTTCAATGGAAGTGAAATGAGCAATGCCAGTCAGTAACATATTTTGGGGTTTTTTAATATATTCCTCTGTATTTAATTAAGCCTAAAGAATTTTTATTTTTGGTTGTACCTCTTAATAATTATATATGAACATGACAATATTTATGGTCCCAATTCAAAAAAAAAAAAGAAATTCAGTGGAACAATCCAGACAGACCAAACCCTCATGATGTCTAAATACACAACAAACATTTTGTGGTTAATGTCTGAATAATTATCCAGGACAGAAGAGAGCCCTTTTTGTGGTCAAACACAATGGCTAGATGATGGCTAGTTGAGGTGTACACTCTACCCAAAAGGCATTTCAAATCCTTTTCCCATTAACCTCTGAATCTTACAGGGATCAGAATCCTCTGAGCTGAAGTATTGTCTACCAAAAACGACTTTTAGTAATTCATTGCCATAAACAAAAGTGTGAATCCCCTTAAAGCACCACTGTGTTTTCTTCCAAGTGTAGAATCACTAATGTTTTCCTTACTTTTCCTGATGACTTGATTCCTTTAGCTAGGGAGGCATATACAATCACCCAAGCTAGGAAAAGAGATAGTGCCAAGGGCCATCTAATCTCACCAGGATACTCAATTCCTGCTGAAATCTTCAATACAAAGTACCTAAGAATAAAAAAGGAAATTAAAAAATAAATAAATAAAAAGGAAGGAAATTAATGACAGCAGCTGCAGGCAGTAATTCAGTGCAAATTCCTACAGTGTTCTGTTTTGCTGCAGCATTCTCAGTGGTTTCTCTAGAATGTTCCAGTGATTCTCACCATGTATTATTTTATTTATCTGCATTGCAGTAGGAGATAAAAATGCCAGGCAAGGGCCAATGCTCCAGCTGTGCTAAGCACCATAGGAACAGAACACAAATAATCCAGTCTTTGAAATTTAGATTTCGTCATTCCAACATATAAAAAAGGGCATCATTTGCTGTCCTTAAGTGTTGTATTTCTAGTTTTCCAAATAATGATTTGTTGTCTGTTACAGTGGATTTTAAAGGAAGGTTAACATACAGACAGTGGATTAGCATAATACCTCTAAACAAAGAAAGATCTTACTTGAAGTATTCTTCACTTCCACTGACAAACGTTTTGTTTCCTTCACTGGTGAAGTTAACCATAGTTAAGTTTGGATAGGCACTCATACAGAAAGTGGAGTTCTTGATTTGTATTTTTGGGTGGTCACCAATAATGCAAGAATCTAAGGAGACGAGAAAAGAAGAGGGAAAAGAAAGAAAGGAGAAGAGGGAAAAGAAAGAAGAACAGGGAGAAGAAAGAAGAACAGGGAGAAGAAAGAAGAACAGGGAGAAGAAAGGAGAAAAAAATAACTTGTGTGGATTTTTCTTTTTCTTTCAGTTTGGGTGCAAAATGACAACAAAAAGCATCAGATCACACACATCACTTGAACTTTTGTTCAGTGTTAGTTTTCTGGGACACTTCGCTTACAGAAGTTATACGGATCTGAGAGAAGGGAGGGCTGAGAGAGTCCTGGGGAGTCGCATGCAGCCAGGAGTGGGGTGTGAGGGGCAGACCGTCCCCCTCTGCAGGGCTGGCACCTCCCTCCAGGAGGAGGTCGCTCAGGTTACTTTTCCCCTTTTCGTGCCTTTTCGGTTTTTTTTTCGTTAAAAACAAGTCTCACTAAAGCCCAAGAAATTGTTTTTAGCAGAAACCAAAGGCTGCTAGCTACAGTTGGTTTTTTTGGTGTTTTCTGAAAGACACCCAGTAATCTGCAATGATATTTTAATAGGTTTTTAACTTCACTTCAAGAGCCCTAAAGGTTTATTTGCATAAGTGAACAAAATCTTGCATTTGACTCACAAAGGAGGTTGAACGATATGGGAATATTCAGAAACTTGCTTGATTGCACAGGCACAGCTTTCTAAGAGATATATCTACGTGGCCTGATCTGAGCAGCTCAGTGGAAACTTTCCACTAGTCTGCTCCAGGGCAGTGACAGGAGAGGGGCCCTAGCTATAGTGTTTTGTTTGCTGTTTTCTCCCCTATAGAATTTTTACGCCCAACCCTCCCTCCCTTCAAAAAAAGGGATGAGGCCTTTTTTAAGCATTATAGATGAAAAATCCAATTTATCCTCGATAAGGAAAAATTGAAACAAAAGGAAGGGGAAGCGTCCATTTGATGAAAATCACTTCAAAGTGGCTTGGGAAGTGCCGTGCTGGGAACCTCGCCCGGGTATAGGCATCCGCAGTCTCCACTGGCATCTCCCGGGGGCGCAGCTGAGGCAGAGAAAGCTCTGGAAACCACCACGGTCAACCAAAAAAAAAAAGGGAAAAAAAATATATATAGATAAAATCAACACATAAGCGCCTGACCCAACTTACCTAACAAAAGTTTGTTTTTATCTTTACAGTCTGGCGTGTTCCACGGGTTGTTACACGAAGCCCAAGGTAGCACAGGTACAAAGGACGCAAAAAGGTAGAAAAGTGTGTAGCAGAGAATAATATTGTAATATATGGCTATCAGAACGGAGATGATCAGCATCGCAATGCCGCAGCCTGAGAAGAACGAGAGGGAGAGAGGAGAAGAAGGTGATTAGTGCTAGGAGGAGGAAGGGAACCGCTGCAGGTCCCGGCGGCTGCGAAGCAGCGGCTTCACCTGACCGCAGGTACAGAAAGCATCCCCCCAGGAAAGCGCTCCCCCCGCGCAAGTTACGCGCTAAGGCTGCGGAGCCACCAGCGGGAAAGCCTGTGGCATGCGACTGCGGAGGCACTGCGGAGCGGGGCGCAGGGAGGCGGCGGTGCTGAAGCCATGCGAGAGAGAGGGGGGGTGCAGGTCATGCTCCCCAAAAGCTGCTCCGCTCACCTTGCAGGGCGGGGATGGCTTTCCAGACCGACACGGGGCCCTGGCTAGCAAACTGCCCCAGGGAGACTTCCAGGAAGAAAATAGGGATCCCGGCTAGAGCCAGCATCATCAGATAGGGGATGAGAAAGGNCTGAGCTCGCCTCCCTCCGCCGCCTGCTGCGGAGAGTACAGCGCAAATTCCGCTGGCTAGCGCTGACCCCCCCAGCGCTCCCTGTGGCGGCTGCAGGCTGGGAACAGGGTCACCTCCGGTCCATTTTTTGGCCGGGGCGCTGGGGACAACAGGTCAAGACCGGCAGCTATTCAAAATTATTGATTTGTTATCGATTCTCAGTTCCCCCAAACCCGATAGGCGGAGGAAAGGGAGAGAAGCAGCTTCTGCCTTTCCGGCGTTTGCTCGGTACAATATTATCGTTAAATAAGTATTTTAACACCTCTCAATTAAAAGTTGTTATGTGTAAAAAGAAACAAAAAGCTAGGTTTTTTCTTTTTTCTTTAATTTTTCCATTTTTTTTTTTCTTTTTAAGATTGATTGTGGTTTAAAATCGTTAGTTCCCTCATATAAACCAACTCTTACAGCCCTTACACAACTGTTTCAGTGCTCACAGAACCCACGTCCCTGCTGACAGCGCAGGGGAAACCTGCTAACAGCTGCAGGAGTTGGAGCACAGGAACACTCACCGGTTCTCAGCTTAAACAAGAGCCTCCGTAAAGAAACTTTTTCTTCCCCTGCATTCCTCTTGCAGCTTTCTTTCTCCTCTGTTCTGCCGAGCACCGTTAGCTAGTTTTGAAATTATTTTTTTCTACGCGTTTCATGGAGAGATTTAAAAGAATTTCCCCAAAACTTCTACCATGTAACAAACCTTCTACTGTGACTTTCCCTGACTCGAAAGTCCTTTGTATCATCCTCTCCTCCCCCCGTTTGCTGATTCAGACCCGATTAAATTAGGCGAAGGAGGGTCTAGAGCCCTCACTCTGTGCCCGGGGGGAAGGGGGATCATCTCGACTCTTCATTTTTCTCCTTTCCCTGCAAGCGCTAATTAATTGCACCTTCTAACGAAATCCTGTCGGAACTTTCCTACTTGCAGAGCTAACCATCAGCAAAACCCACTCAGGGTTCTCACCACGTCGCTGATGGTCTGGAGGTGCCACTAGACCTGGGCTCAGCCCAGCTTTGCCAGGCACCTCCGGCCCCCGCCTCCTTCCCTTCTGACTCCCCCCCCACCAAAAAGGCAGTGACTGGCTCAGCCACGTACGGTACTGCAGGTAGAGAAACAGGAAAAAGCCATCATACCTCCCCCATTCTTAAAGGCCAGGTACGGGAACCTCCAGACATTGCCCAGCCCCACTGCATAACCCACCATGGAAAGGATGAAATCCAACTTGCTAGACCAGTTCCCTCGGGCTTTATTTTCATCCCCTACATCGTCTTCCTAAAAGGGGGGAAAAGGAAGGAGAAAGGAAAGAAGAAAGAAAAAAAAAAGGAAAAGGAAAAAAGAAAAAAGAAAAAAAAATACGGAAAAGCATCTACTTTTGCAAACAAGCATCGCAGTGCCACATTCACCGGAGGGAGACTCGGTGGGCAGCGGCGGGGATGCGAGGGGGAACTGGGGACCATCCCCTGCAGCCCCCTACCGCCTCTGTCCGGGCTCTCTTCTGCCAGAGCAAAGAGGAGAGAGCCATTTTAAACCCTGGTCCATTCTCAGGATGCTCCCGAGGGAGGGGGGGCGGTGGCTGCAGCCCGGAGGGAGTAGGTGGGGGGTGGAGGTGGGTGTCAGTCCCCTCTGCCCGGGCACCCCATCCCGGCTGGTTGACATCCCGGAGGCTCCGGCACTGCAATGCGTATATCCAGCCCATGCTGGCATCTCCACAGGGCCCTGGGGATGTCGCCTGCCACCTCGTTCCCCAAGGCACCGGAGGTCCCACTGCCCTCTCTGTGTCCTCGAAGTAGTAATGGACCATCCATCCCCCCCCAGCCCCAGCAAAGCCCGGAGGGACCCAGCCCTTTCCCCCGGCACACACAAATCAAGTAAAAAACCCCATTTTCATAGAATGAACTTCCCCCAAACCTCCTTCAGGGTAAACCTAGACAGGCGGGAAAGCAGGTAGAGCACACCAGGGGTAATAGGGAGTGACGTCCCATCACTAGCAAACCCGTCCCGGGGCGTAGGGCCAGGGGTTGGGAGAGTTTGGCATCTTGTGGGGTTGCTTTGATGGATTTCGCCTTATTTTTAGTTACAGGCTTCAAGAAATTCAGCTACGGGGGGCTGTGCAAACAGCCGAGCCCTAGGAGGGCGAGAGCATCTTCCCTTTCACATTTGATGCTGGGGACAGGACTTGGCGTTGGGGACAGGGAGGGGTAACTGGTGTACGCACACGCGTAGCGCAGGCCAGGACCGGGTTACGCTGCCAGACGTGGCTCAGGGAATTAGCCAGGAACTATTGATTGCCGTTTATACTCATATTACAAGGTTAGCACTCGCCGGCAGTACATCTTATCCAAGACCTTTCACCTCTTCCCCCTTCCTGCAGCACAGCCACACTCCTGAATGATTCGGAACCTGATTTTTGAGCTTCAGCCCTAAATTAGTGCTGAGTGGGAAAGACTCCTCAATCCTACTAGACGGAGGGCGGTGAGGGAGCATGAAAGCCTGTAAGGAGCCAACTTACCCCCTCCACTCTGCCAGGGAGAACAGAAGTGTTGCCATCTGTGCCCAGCACCACGGTACTCTGGCTCAAGGTCACCCAGGCGCCTTTGGCGTTGTTTTGCTCCAGTGTGCTCTTACCAAGGGTTAGATTAGAGTCCCCGTCTGTGCTTTGCAAAGTGGGAATTTTGCATTGAGGGATAGCAGCTTGCCCAGCGGCCCCAGCCCCAAGGGTGTGCTTGCACGGAAAGGTTTCCACAGATTCCCTCCGGAGAGTGGAGTTGGCTTGCACCGGGGTGCTGTTGAGCCTGCAGATCCCGACTTTGGTCCTCTCAAAATCATTTGGTTTAGCTTCTTCAGAGGCAAGTGTTTTGCTGTCGTTAGAGAGTGATCGGGGAAACCTAGCCGCGGCGGCAGGGACTTGCGATGGGACATTCTGCGGCTCATTTTCGGGGCTGATTCTTACAACTCCCGCACTTTCATTGGGTCCAGGAGCAACGGTTTCAGGACTGTTCACAACTTGCTTGCTCATATCCCTTTGACTGGTGTAGTCCTAAAATGAAAAAGTCACATGTTTTACCAAAAGAAAGAAAAAATCTCGGGACTGCAGAGATTCTACGGATTTCTTTCCTCCTGCACAAAGCACGTGCACTAGAAAAGCTGGATACAAAAGTGCTGCAGATTTCCGCTGTGCCCCAGCTCTCCTGCTTGCCCACTCATTACATGTCAATATTCTGGGGGGGAAAACAGTAAGCTACACAAAAAAACTCCATAGAAACAAACAAAAAACCGCACCAGCCTCTGCAAACCCATAACTCGAGTCTAAATAAGTGTTTCTACAGCACTGCACTGCCAGACCTCGTTAGATTTCACATCACGGCTGTACAATGCTCCCTTCCCTATCACCAGTGTAGAAAGATTCTTTAATTTTACGCCCCATTTCCTTTCTGTCATTCAACAATGCACATCAGCTTTTTTATTTTTTTTTAATATATATAGGCAAAGCCAAGCTGCTGTGTAAGCAGCCGGAGATGCTAAAAAAAAAAACAAACCCAAACCCAAGCGAAATAGTACTGGTGAGCGTTTCTTAGCTGGCTGTCACCCTTCAAAACCCAACAGCAAGACAGTGAAACGCAGAAATAACCACGCCACCGCAGCAGAATTAACGCCAGTACCAGCTAGCTTTCCCTGTTCTTTTTCTTATGTTTTCGATTTGCACACCTCTAAAGATTTTTTAAGCATTCCCTATTCATTAAACAGATTACTGATGACACCCTCCCTCCCACCAGCTTTTTTCCTCAAGTTTAAAATTGTAATTTAAAACGCATCTTCTTTTTATCTCTTAACCAGCAGACAAACTCTACCTTTTCCATCAGATGAATATCAAAATTACACTTTCTTTTTAGAAGAAGCTATGGCAAAACTACCCGTCACTGTTTTCGTGGCAAGTTTTCTCCTAGTCTTAATCCTATCTCCCAGTGATAATATCTGCTGGGACTCGGTAACTACCAGATACATTTCGGGGTATCACCCGTTCTCCTCTTCCTTTCCGCACCCCCTTTCCTAGCAGCATCCCTACCCGGGGTCCGCAGGAGGCTTCCAGCGCTGGCTCCGCGGGCAGCACCGCGGACAGCTGCCGGAGCAGAACAGCTTCACCTTCCGGCACCTTTTCCCAGACTACGAGGAAGACCCCGGCAGACAGAACCGACCCGAGCACGGGGGGTCCAACCCCAAATGCAACGCCGAACTCCCCCCTTCAGCTTTTCTCAGTATCAAAGAAAAGAAATCAAGCACTTACCATGTTTCATGCAGCCACGGATGGACTCGGTAGAGCTAAAAAGAGCAATACAGGCAAAACCAGTAGTACAGGCAATAGACAGACTGGATTTTGTCCAGTAGAGAGCAAAGCTTTCTATACTTCCTAGGGAAAGACTGGGTTTGCGTCAGTGCATAGCAAGGTGCCCTTCGTTTGACATTTTTTTGATAATAAGAGTTTGATAAATCATTACCCTTGGTTTCAGATTTTAAAGGGACACCACAAAGCCAGAGCGCTGGCTGGCTGTCACTCACACGGCAGCGGGATTGCGTGTTCCCTCTGACTCATATGGGGGCTGATTACTAAACCAAATCCAGCAAGAGCGCGGAAGAACTTTCTTGCTGCTAATTAGAAGGAACATGTGAGAAACACGTACTACTGCGCCCAAAGCAAGAGAAAAATGGGGAGAAACCTTCCTTTGCTACCCCCGCGCTGTTATTGTAGCGTGTTATTCGTGTCCTTTTATATTTTTGAACATTTTTTCCCCTGCATATCCGCAGTTCATAGTTGGATCAGACGTTATAATAGCTTATATATAAATAGATAATTTCAGCATACACATCCACATAACTATATGCATCGATAGAAGTTCACTGTGCATAAAGTACACAGACATTTTAATTGTGTCTTCCTGGTTCTCATTGCACCAGACAACACTATATCGTCTATTTTTTACTATGCCTCGAGGGGGTAACCCTCAGCCCTAATTAATTTCAAACGACACACACAATCTTCTCTTTCACCAAAACTATCTTAAGAACACTTAAGTGGGAACAAACATGACTGCAACCGCAGTCAAGCTGTCGGTGTTCTTCCCCCACCCATCAAAGCATTTACATTTAAGAACTGGGGGGGGTGTGGGAGGGAAATTACTCCTCATTAAAAGTCAGATGTTAACCCACAATCGGTTTTGCAACGAAGCAATTCACCCATAACCACCTCTCGTAAGTGTGATTTGCTATTTAAGGAGCTTTCGCAAAGATTTGCTGCGCACAAGGTAACTTCGGGCAGGCTGACAAAAATAAAAAACGTATTGGCAAGTGGGGATGCTCTCTAAGCAACCTCCCCAGTTGTTCCAGCGTCAGAGCTGCTGTTCCTCCGCATACACTCTGCTAGCGTCAGCTGCTCCGGAGAGGATCTGAGATTTTAGCGTAAGCCATGTGAGGTGTGCGCCTATGCGGGCAGGGGAGGGGAGAGAATGAAAGAGAAGGGGAGGAGAGAGGAGGAGGGGGCTGAATTCACCAGCACCACATGCAGTTCGCGTACGTCCTTGATTTTACTGCTTACTGACGTTTGTTTCAGCGAACAGAGTAAATCACAAATTCGCAGTAGCCCTAGAGCATGCTGCAGAGCCTCTGGCTGCCCAGTGCCACCAGGAGCTGCGAGCTCCCATCAAAGCTGAGGAGCTTTGTTCCATCCTCCGCAGTTGAGGGCTGCGGCTGGGCATGCTGAGGGGCTGCGGAGCCCGCCCATCTACCCCAGAAATAAGCCCAGCTCCTTCACACTACACCTGGTCGCTGCAGATGGAAGCAGACATTCACCTGCAAAAAGTATTAAACGCTGCACGAACGACAAGGAGATGTGGGGTAGCAGAGCAGAACAGTGAAAATCGGTTTTCGCAGAAAACATCACCCTGTCTCCCAGATGAAAAATGCCTTCGCTGTACAGCAAAGCATGTTTATAACACAACTACAGTTAACTTATTATGCTGCTGCTTCGAACATATTCAAGCACAGGGGCCTACATACACTATAGGTACAGAATTATGATACACGCATACAGATATTTTTACACATACACACCCTGCGCGTAGATTGTTGTGTGTTCCGCTCTTCAAATACCCTCTTCTGCCTCTGTTCTACCGTGTACTTTTCCCCGGTCTATTCAGAAATCGAGGGGTACACACGGAAGCTAGCTTTATTGGGGAGGGGGAGAAATGGGTGATAATTTGCAGTGTTTCCTTCTCAATGTATCCTTCAGCCGCAGAAGGATCTGTTTGGAGTCAGGGAAGGGAGCAGGGTCGTTAGCTTAGTTATGCTGCCCTTCAGGTTACATTAATGCCTCTAAAGGCACAGACCAAATTAAAAGCGACAAGGCAGCAGTCCAAGAAGTATTTTGGTCGTGAAGAGCCCCAAACCTCTTCTGGATTCACAGGGCTGATTTTTTTTTTCCCCCCCTTTCCCAGGAAACTGACCAAACTCATTCTTCATGTCCTTTTCCAATCGCTATTTTTGCTTTCTCCATCAGCACTGAATCGTGAAATCGAAATTTCACCCCTGGAAAAGAGGAATCGATTTCCTTTAGTTTCAGAAGAGGCAGGAGCACCCCTCTTGCCCCTGCAGCCCGGGGACGGGTGCTCTCGATGGGGCACGAGGACCTGTGCTTAGACAAGAAAACCCATAGAGAAACACACAGGGATTCTAAATATGATCGGTTCTACTAACACCTTTGTCGCCGGCTATGGACGAAGCTATGCCTACTTTCAGATGCGTACACTTGCTGTGGGTCAAAACTCCTAGTTTCAGTTATCGTTCCTTTCAAAACCAGAACCAATCCCTCCAGAGTGAGGGTTTAACTTCCCAGTCAACTGCCAGTAAGTTCACTTCGATTACTTTCCTGAGCAACTCCTCAGTTTCTCATGGTACCTCTCAAACACCTGTCCCGGAGCTGAACCTCGAGCACGTACCGCCAGGATTAAGAAAAAGCACCTAGTGCACCAAACGCACAGCATCCCCTTCCTCGGGATGTGGGGGTCATCCACGCCCGAATTAGCCTGCCCTGCCCGGAGGGATCCCTGGTCGTATCCTAAAGCCATGGCCACCGACACAGTCCCCCGTGACCGACCCCACAGCCGCTGGCGCTGCTCCGGGAGTGAAAAGGGGGCTCGTGGTCTTTAAAAAACAAAATAGTAAGGAAGATCCCAACTCCTCCCTTCCCTTTAGGTCTGCCTGCTAGCTGTGATACCACCGCAGAGGTAGGGCTATCCTCAGACATCCACCCTCCTCCTCCGGCCCGGCGAGTGTTTCCGTCTTAATTACTTTGTCAAAGATGAAAAATAGCAATTGATTTTTGTTGTTGTTGTTCATTGCTCACCACCCCCTCTTTCCCCCTGCCCCTTCTTTGCAGATAAGGAAATCGCAAAGGAAGGGAGCTGGCACTGTGGGAGGGAGTCAGGCTGTGCGCCTCGTCCCCCCTCTCTCAAACCCTCATAACACGCATTTCCCTGCCTTAACACCTCATTCCTACCCTTCCTTAGCGGGTAAAAAACCAAAACCAAACAAACAAAACAAACGAAGAAGCAAACAAACAAACAAAAACAACAACGAGCCAGTCACAACAGGAGCAAGCGATGACTCCTCTCCACAAACACCCCAAACACGCCCACAGACACCCATGCGGTTTTCCATCCCTGCTCTGAACCCCCGTCTTGCTGCTTGTTACTGGGTTAAGCATTACAACTTTTGAGCTTAACTCTGCCGCCTCCTCCTCCTCATTCCTTCCCACTGGAAAGCTTGCCTAAAATTGGTGGAGGCAGTCGCTGGAAGCAGCTGCACCTTCTTCTCCCCAGTTTTCTTCCAGGACTTCCAGGCGCAGCCTTTGCGCCTTCTGCAAGTGTCACACTCTGAAGTCACAGAGTGTCCCAGGGTCTCCACTTAGAAGAGGGAATCAGTTTGTGTCAGGCATTCCACACTGGACTGGAGGTTTCCTTCTTCCCTTTCTCTCCTTCGTCTCACCGTTTTGGTGGTGTTGGGGTTTTTTTGGGGGATGGAGTTTTCCGGCAAATCCCGAGAACACAGCTTTGGTGGGAGCCCTCCACAGAGCATGGCCATTTAAACTCTTGTTTCCTTTAAAGCTAAAAGGCAAATGCAATGATAAGGATGAGGAAGGGTGTGAAGACCTGGGGGAATGCCTTTAAATACCCAGTTAAGCCTGCGACTGAGTAGCCCTTTTGTTAAAGGTAATTAGATTAGAGAGAGATGCTAAACGTTCGCTGCGAGATGCATTGATTCCATCAATAATCCTTAATAAAGGGCATAATCACCACAGGTTATCAATCCACTTTGTGGATTTGACTTGTAGACAAATGTGTTTTCCATCTGACCGTTAGACTTGGGGGTAGGTGGCACTGAATTCAGGCAAGTCCCCAGCAAGTGCGAAGAGCTCTTGCTTTCTGTTCGGGACTGTCTCATTTACAGCACCGTGGATGGGTTGGTCCCACCGGGTCTCTGAGGATGCAAAGCCAACCCCGAGCTGCTCTCTGAGGAAATCCTGCAGAGAAATTCCATTTTGGGATAACACAGAAATGTTAATATATGTGTAAAAGATCATAGCTTAAACCGTTATAATGATTTAACTACAGCAATACATAATGCAAAGCCAAGGATAATTTCCTGTTCACTCAGCTGAGTTACAAATCAGAACCAGCAAAAGCAGGTGTCAATAAGCCAGATCTGACAAAGTGACACTTCACCTTCCATTTCTTGTCTTTCCCTTTGCATTCTATCCACACACATTCATTTTTATAGCCTTAATTCAACTGAACAGTTTTGCCATGCAGATAGCAGAGACCCTTTCTTAAGACAAAGATTCACCATAGCAGGCTGCAATATCTGGACTCTCTCAGTTAATTATATCCAAATAATGAAGAGACTGTAAAATCTTTCAAGTGGTAATTACCTGTTCTTTTTCTCCAGTGAAACACCTCAGGCTATTACTGCTATACATTATCTCTACTGTATACTTCCTGATGAGCTTACTCCCAATTGCCTTCACCCAAATAACTCACTGGCCCTTGGATTTGCAGATAATTATCAAACCTGGTATTCTCACTGTGAACAGAAGACACTTCCCTGAGAGGTTTAACTCCTTCAGTGGAGACCACTGTAAATAACAGAGTGTTAAAAGAAAGGGGGTTCAGGTGGGGGGAAACCAGAAGCATCTGCAGGAAATTTCTGCACCACTGATCAGCCATCCATGCTCTTAACAGCTATTGAACCCATACACCCATGTTTCTTCATTTGCCAGACATTTGCCTTAACCACAAGGGCATAATCCTCACTACAGGGCATAATCACTACAGCTTTGAACCTCCACTTTTCAATAGGACAGGACAGATTTAATGAAAAATGATAAGTAGATGCTATTTAGAACTCTAAATGTATTTCCATGATTTACTCACGTGCAAGTCAAGAATATTTTTTCTGGTGCTGCAATAAGCTTCAGGCTTAGCCTAGCTCAGCCACCAGGTCAACACTTCTCCTTGTTCAGGTAAGAATGTACTTGTCCTTACACTGCAAACAAGGTAAAAATACATCTTTTTGAACTAGTGGTACTCAAAATTGGATTAAGAGCAGTAATTTCTTCTAACTGTACAAATACAGAGTAACTAGGGTTAGCACAGAGAAGAGACAATTAAATCTCCTTAGACCTAAGCTGGCTCTGTGCAGGGAGAGCTGTAGAAATAACACTTACAGGAGACCTTTGTAGAGCAATCCAAATGCTTCTCAATGTTATCAGCCAGGTCTCAGCACAAATTTGTATGGACAGTGGCTGTAGTAACCATGGGACAGAGGCTGGAAGAGGAGCCAACCCTGGCTGTGAGAAGAGAGTGTCAGCAGCTCCCATACCAGCTGTAGCAGCTCAGGGAGACAGGCACAAGGAACTGCCCATGAAGGGACATAGAACCCCAGCATGTTCACAAGGGAGGTTCACCTGCAGAAAGGAATAGTCCCACTTTAAGAAAAAACATAAGTGTAATAATGTAACTACTTCAGTGCTTTGCAAGGCAATAGTCATTTGGATTTCTGACTGGAAAGTAAAAAAAAAGAGAAAGCTTTAATTTTTTTCTGTGGTCTCTCATAGGAAGATCTTGGTTTGTTTAAACCAAAGACTGCTTCATTAATTTTCTTTCCTCTTTCACTGTGAAAGGGGAAATCTCCCAATACATAGTGAATTGAGTATGGCAATTGTCATGCAGAGATAATAAAACTGTGATTCCTCTGTCAACATGAAAAGAATCCCACACTTCCCCTTGCAGAGTGCCAGGTGAAGAAGAAACCCATTTGCTGAGGGTTGGTAAGTCAGCCCAATGCTGGGATTTAAGTACAAATTAGTGGGTGGTTTGCAGGACATTCTATAGAAAGTGGTGAACTTTTAAAGTCACAGGTTAAATATAACTATTTTGGCTGAAGAATAAATGCTGGGGGCAAATTTTCAGCTACAGCTTCTCTCATTGGGACACTCATTTGGAGAACATCAGTAATGAATCTTTTACCTGAAGCAAACTGGTCCCAGTGTACTTGGAACAGCTCTGGTGGAAATGCTTCACCTAAGACAAACTCCTGAGCAGCCTCCCAGTGTAAGTCCAGAGTCTCTGTTCTGGGGTCTAAGCCTTGGGTACAAGAGAGCTGGGTATGCCAACACTGTGGCAGCTGGGAACTACCCCGTGGTTGAGGAACAGAAGACAGGGATATATTACAGAGCCACTTTTCAGCTCCATTACACCGTCAGATGGCTCAAAGGAGCTGGCATCACAGCAGAGAATCTGGCTTACAGCTTGTACATATGTGGCTGTTATTCAAAGCCTCCTCAGCTGTTAGTCAAAGCTACATAATCCCACAATGTCTGCACTTCACTCTGCTCAATAATCCCACTATGCTGCTTCTGGTAGTGCTAAACTGGACTTGAATTTTAGCATACCTTCAACTTCACTTCTAAAGAGACAACTCCAACAATATTTGCAACAATAATAATACATTACAAGTAATATTTACTTCTCAAGACAATCTGTGCATTTCATTGAAGGTACTGGAATCATAATAAAGACATTAAATTGCTCAAAACCAGTTAGAAAATGCTGGTAAGCTTCTACCAGTTTCCATATTGGAATCAGGTTTTAGCATTCCCTTGAGCATAAATCTCTAACCCTGCTCTCCTAAGGTACAAGATTAAGGGAAGAACCTCCAAAGACGATGTGAGATTGCAATTTATTTGTGCCACAAGCCTCCCAGGTGACCTCAGGCACCCCACTTCAGCTGAGAGTTCAAGTGAACATGGGCAGTAACCTCTCTTCTCTCGTCTCCTTTTCAGCAACTTATTCTTCTGAGATCACATCTGACCCCAAGGATTTAAACCAGTTTCATATCCTCTTGTGTGACCTCTCACCAGAGAGACCAATAGTCTGGGATGTGAGCATTTGTGTAAATTTAAGAATTAGTAGCCATCTTAATTTCAGGCAAATGCATGATATAAGGAATTAAACCCTCCCCACTCCTCAAAAAATATCTTTGCTCTAGTGCTTTGAGCCTAACTCTCCAGTTCTCTTCATACTGATCCAAAAAACAGGGAGAAACCTGTAAATCCCATACCTGCACCTCCTGCAATGTGACAGTAATGTCCCTCTTACAATCACAAACAGATGCCCTTCTAATTGTAATTGGGAAATGGATAGAAAAGACACATTTTGTTTGATGATAGGCTTGTAAGAGACTTTCTGACAGTGGAAATTGCTTTTCAGTTCTGCCATCTCCCTCTGGCTGTGGGATTTAGCCAGGTGAGGAGATGAGTTGGGCTCACAGCCTCATGCTCTCACCATTGTCATCATGGGACCAAACTAGGGTCTGGTCTATGGTATGGTGAGCTACATGGTCAAACACCAGGGACACTTCATGCTTTCACAGAGGTGTGCAGTATATCCACCTGGACTAACCAACTACCTCAGTGTCAGAATCCTCATCTCTCCTATGCCAGAAGAAATTTTTCAGAGCAGCAGTCATTATGTTATAGGAATTGTTACAAAACAGACAACACAGAGACATTTTTGATCTAGAGGATGGCTCCTGCCTCTTTCTACCCACTTTGCTCATCTTCAAGCAACACATCATTACTCAACTTCCAGCAATAACATTTAGACAGACAAATGAAATTGATTTTGATGTCTGGAGACTAACCTGGAGAATTTCACAGAACTTGGCCAGACATTCTTTCCTCCAAAGTCCTGCTGGGTTTGACAATTATTAGTGGTTTCACTTCAGACATAAAGAAACCAAGTGTTCTTGGTCTGTAGCAGACAGAGAGGTAAATTCCAGGTATCACACAGCCCTGATCCTCAGGAAAAGCAAAGAACCCTCAAAGAAAGCAAAGGACCATAAACACATATCTCAATGCCATTTTGACTGAGACAAATACAACTTGGGAAGTGTGTCAGATACAGGAAGAAACACCACCACCACCAAAATGGAACAAACAAAAAAACCCCCCAAAACAAACTCCACAACAACAACAACTAAAACCAAAACAAACCCCACAACAACAAAAAACCTCAACCAAACAAAAAAACCCAACCAAACAAAAAACCCCAAAACTAAACCCAAGCCAGACTGGAAATGAATGTACAGTCCAAGAAGAAGCAGCAAAAAGGTCTGCAAGACCAAACTGTTTCTTCTGCAGAGTTGATCTGGAATCTACCTGGAGCTCAGGATACCAGCTAGCAGAGTTTGCAGTGTTTAAACAGGGCTGGCCCAGCATCTTGAATTTGTTTGTTTCTTGTTCTTTTTTTTTAGCCTTACAAGACCATGAAGGACTGCTGCAAAACTCAGACTGAGTTAGACCTGGCTTATGGCTTCCCCAAGAACAGTCCCAGAGAAGAGAAAGAGGGACATGTGCACGCTCACTAGTCACTTCTGGTGTGATCATCACCAACCACACTCAGCCTGGAAAGCTTGTATATGGAGCCAGAATACTACTGCCACCCATGGCAGATTTTTATGTCCCTTTCAAATTCCATATAGAGGGAAGCAAGCTGGTGCAAACCCCATCTAGAGGATGTACTACAGGAAGATTGAGTGTCATCTGCACGCTCTACAGCTGGCCTTTCATCAGAGCCACACATAACCCCCTGTAGAAATCCCCCAGGTGATAGCTCACACTCTCCCTTCTGTTTCCATGCTACTGAGCATGAAAAATAGCTTCACAGTGTAAGCTGCAACAGGCTGGCAGGGAGTGAGGAGGAACAAGAAATAAGACTGGCAGAGGCAAGCACAGGAAAACATAGTAGAACCTGGTGATGGTTTCTAAGTTGAGGTAATTGCTCAGTTCCAGGTAGGTATTTTTGTAGACTGATAGAATATTCTGAGCTGGAAGGGATCCACAAGGATCATCTAGTCCAGCTCCTAACCCTGTACACAACACCCCAAGAACCACACTGTGTGCTTGAGAGTGATGTCCAAGCACTTCTTGAATTCCCTCAGGCTTGGTGCTGTGATCACCTCCCTGGGGAGGTTGTTCTAGAGCTCAGTCACGCTCTGGGGGAAAACCTTCTTCTGCTATCTAACCTGAATCTCCCCTGACTCAACTTCATACCATTACCTCTAGTCCTATCACTATCCACAAGTGATTTTATTGCCTTTTATTAACTTTCTCTACCATCTACACTAGTGTAACTAGCTAGGCTTCTGCATCCCTTTCCTTAATTCAGCTTCAGTTCTAGAGAAAAGCTGAATGACACCTGGCTAAGATTTTGTTCTCTAGAGAAGGCAGGGAAGAGCAGCTGGAGGTGAGGCTCTCTGAAAGAGACTGTGTATTTACAATACTTTATGCAAAATAAGCACATGATAGAACTACCCCCACCCTCTTTGGTTCTCCACACCACCGCCACCTTTTCAGCCTGGTGAAGTATTGCTTAATATAGAGTAAATGTCACACAAAAAAATGATTGGACTCCAGATAACTTCTCCTCCTCCTCCAGACACTGAAAGCTGCACACATCAAATACAGCAAAGGCAGATGGGGAAAGTGATATGAAAATACCTGTTTGTCCTCTTCTAAAGGATCAGGACACTTCAGCGTTCTCAAAATACAGCTGGCAACAACAGAATTTGCTGAAAAACAGACTAGCAATGACCTACTGAAAAGAAGGTTTACAGTACTGGTAGTATACTGGCTGGGTATATTGACCACTGGGAATAGTTTCCATTCTGCTGGTAGTGCTATAAGCAGAGGTACAAACATGTGAAGTTACTGAAACCATTCAAGCATAGAGTGATCCCAGAGGAGCCCATGGCAGAACTCAGGAAAAACAACCATGTTCTGGCAGGCATGTGAAAGAACAGTATTTTATCACAAAACCTATTAAACTCCCCTGGAAGTTTACTGAATGCCTTTTCCCAACTCTGTAGACTACCAGGACAATGTCTGGCTGGGACTAAATCCATGTGCACAGAAGCTGTTGTAACAGCTCAGTCATCATCTGCTTATTCCACTGACTGAAGCAAAGGTTTCAGATGGCAACTACAAAAGCAGACTACAAGATGATCTTAATTTTGCTAGGGTTTTCCTCTTGAGAGCTCTCTTACCCACTTCCTTCAATCATGTCTCAATTACTTTTGAAGTAATTAACTGTCACATATGGATGAATGTCAGGCATGAAACACCTGATTCCAAAAAACAGTTGTGTGTGAAAAACAAAATGCCACTAAGAGGTGGGTTGAATCACAACCCTCTCTCCATGGTACAGTCCTTCACCAGATGTTGCACCCAGGTTTTAACTTGGAGTTGACCAAAATAAGGGATTAAAAGGCATTCTGATAGCCATGAAAGACTGAGGCTTTACTACTACCCTTAGAGCACATCATCTGCCTGTATATACACAGGTCATATACAAAGATGAGAAAAAAGCATGACACCTTTTAGATATTAAAACATATACCAAGTGATTATGAAGTAGTAATATTCAGGAAGTCTGGTTTAGAGATAATCTTAAACTCTCTTTCACAAGACACTACAAGAGGGCCTTCTCTTAGGCTTTTCAAAAAGAAAACCTCATCAAAAATAAATCTCAGTTTCAGTAGAGCAATACAAAAAATTAAAATCACTTGTCACTTCAGAAAACTTTGATCACAACTGAATGGTTTGATAGTTACAGAAGGAGCTTGCCAGTTTTTAATTTAACATCCTCTATTCCTGCCAGCACTAATCTTCCTTGGCACAGGCATATTCCCACCAAAGCACTCTGCTTCCATTCTCCTCAGAGGGCAGCACATTCCCTGCTGTTCCCTGTCCCAAGAGACATTGGTTTGTTCTAGGGGAGAAGTAAAAAGGATTGAAGACACCCATCTTCAGTTAGACCAGAGTCCATGGTCATTGTCACCTGGTACCCTTAAGGTGGTCAAAATGACATGCAAACCAATTGCATTCTACCTCCAAGGACCTTACATAGTGCCTGTTATTCTCTAAGCTAAATCTAGTTTAGAGCCTATGGAGATGCAACAGCTGTGAATTAGCTAAACACACAATGCTTCCAAAAACCAACATCAATGCATATATTAACATGAGGCAAAAGATTTGGGTTTCCTACTGTTTTCTCTTCTGAGTGGAAGGCTTTGTATCAACTCACCAGCAAGTAGCCTAGCACAGCTACAACATCTGAGTTGCAGAGAAGTCCTCCTCATCACATCCAATTTTCCAGCTGAATAGACTTTGTTTCAAGAACATTCAGTGTTGTGACATAAGTCAATAGTATTAAGAAATTCCCTCTCTTCAGTGCTCTTCTCTTTGCATAACCCATCAGAAGGTTTAATCAAAGTTCCAATTCTTCTTACTGAATCCTATTTATATTTTGGGCTTAATTACCTAAACCATTCATACACAAACTGGATCAAGCTCTCTTTGTGGGACATGCCACCCAGGACATGCAGGTCTCCAGCATGTCTCCTACCAGCTCACCTTTCTCTCCTGCCACCCTAGAGGTCCTTCTTTCAGCCAGGCAGGTAGCAATGCTCAGGGAAAAACACAAGGCAGTAAAAGTTGGTAACTTTTAGCAAGATTGACTGTTTGATGACAGCTACTGCAACCAGTGTTGCTGGAGAGGGGTGGTACTTAAGAGCTAAGCAAACAGGATGCATGTTTGGGCATTATTGGATGAACTGGGTTGATTCTACAGATTTTTATTTTTCCAAAATCTAGGTCATTAAATATATACTGTGACTAGCACCTGCTAAAGGGGAAAAGAAATTAAGCCAGATTTGATGACCCCAAGAGGAGCACACATAGCATAGATCACAGCCTGGTGACAGGGCATTATGTCCATGAGATAGATTTTCCCCACTGGAAATTACATACCTGTGGATGTCTCCTAGGTACTTAAATCACCCATATCCTTGTTACTCACTGCATGTTAATGTAGGTCACTTTGGAAAAATCTCTCTTGTTTTGTAAAGACCATAACATGTCTCAATATCTTCAAATGACAAGAAAACCCCCCCCACAACCAACCAAAACCCACACAGAAAATGGGCATCCCCAGCTTCACCCAGCTCTCTTTGGAAGAAAACTCCCCCAAATTTGAAGAGCCTCTCAATCACCACAGAAAACAGGATTACTTTAGCATCTGCCAACTGAATCCAAGGAGAATAGTTTTATTTGGGTTGTAGCTTTCTCTTGTGAAAGGCTAACTTCAGTTAGTTGGTTTTCCATGGGACATATTTGCTCCCACTCTGTTTCCACTGATGTTTTGAGTAGTACCCAAGTGGAAAATAGAATTAACATGTTGAGTAAGCTTTATTCCTCTTTAATTTGTTATTGCTGTCATTAAGAGTCTTTTATTTTACTTTGGCTAATTGTCACAGGAGCAGCAACAGAAACATTATGAATCTGTAAGTTGGTTGTTTCCTGGTACAGTTTGTCCATGGGGCAATTCTTACTCATCCATCATGAAGGAGTTCATTTCTATGTGCACAGTACCTCACCAGCAGTAAGGTTTCTCCTTCCCTCTTCTGCCTTTGCCACTCAACAATACCATCAAAAATACTGCTTTGAACCTCTCCACCTAGGAATTTCATCAATGTTGTAAAAGCAGCAGCAGACTGTACCCCCAAATCTGGTTTCTGAAACTAAAATCATCATCACTTTAGTCTTCATACAAGCTTTCAGTTTCAACTCTTGATCTTCCAGCTCCTCTCCAGTAAGAGTGTGGACTCTTCCTACCTCTTCCAGAAAGCCACAGCCAGGTTCTGACATTCTATTAACCTTGGTAAACAGACACTTCTGCCATTTTTTGGTCAAACAATTTAAACCAAGGACAGAAAATGTTAAGTCATTACTGCAGGGAACTTTAGGCACAATTAAACAGCTATCAGAGAAGCATCCTTCAAACAAAAACAAGTCTTAAAAACCTACTAGCAGCCTTTTTATTTAGCAACTGTATGTCCCAAACCAGCTTTCCTAATTCTCTGTAAAGCTTCATCTGTTGGAAGTTGAGGTTTTGCTTTGCTCTGGATCACAGAAGCTGGGTCTGTCTCATACCCCACAGGACACAGTTTAGAAGGTGAAACTAAGGTGCACACAGAAAGCACAACACACACTGAAGAGACACTCAGTAATGAAGGACCAGGAGCTTCCAAGCTTGTCTGTTGTGCTTAGCTGCTCTCTGATGGGTAGGAACCAGGAAGGCAGTTTTATATAGCTTACCTAGGTAAACATTTCAAAGCACTGCAGAAGACAAGGAAGACTAAATAAGCAACAGATCATAAAAAGGGGAAACTCCCTGTAGCTCACCATCTAAATAGAAGTGAAGCTGAGAGCATCCACACTCTTCAGGTGGGGTTACTTATCTACAAGCACACTTTTTGCAAGACGAGGAGGTAGGCCAACCTTCAGCTTCATCTGAGCAGCAGAAGAGCTTTTATGAATCACTAGTCAATCTTAACACCTCTGACCTTGGGCTAAGTACAATATAAATCACTTAAGCATGAATAAAGATTGTTACTTGACAGCTGAAAATATTCCCTGTGAAAAAGGTGAACAACTGGATTAAACAGGAAGAACTTTTGGACATTCAATGTTCTTCAGAACTCCTCAACTTCATTATTATGCACAAAAAAGTCCCAAACAAACAACAATTTATAGCCAAATCAGCATTTCTTCCCTCAATGATTTCCCATTCAACAGAGTAAGGGTAGAAATGACTGTGGGATATTGAAGACAATTCAACAGGATCACCATCATACTAATCCATGACTTTTATTTTTCATAGAAAAACTTATTTTAACTAGGTACAATTCAGTGAACACAATAAGCATTTATAAACAGCATCATCAGTACATGGTATTTGGGAAGTGCAGGCTGCAAACTGGAAAATTCAGAATGCTTCCAGGATGGGTGTGAATGAGTGCACAACTGGAGATACACACAGGTACACACCTCCATGACACTGCTAAGAAGGTTTCTTGGTTCTGCCAATGAAGAATCTTTCCCATTAAATGTAGAGTTGCCACCTACAAATTGGGGCAGGCAAACTTCTATCCCTCTGGAAAACAGACATGCTACTACCACCACCAATTTGTTTGGCCTTTACTGTGTGCAAGTGTCACAAAATGCATTTAGAAAGTGAATTAAGGGTCCTGAATGTTGCTGATGTCAAAAAAAAAGGCCTTTTTTTTTTGTTCTTTATGCATGTGAAGTTACACACCTTAAACAAGGTCTCAACATCATGTTAAGAGCAGTTCAGAGATCAGGAGCAAAACACTGCCACTTCTGAAACCATCTGTGTACAAGACAAGCACATCAACTGCACAGTGTTACACCTGGTTCCAACTCCAGTGCAGTTTGAGGAGCTGAAACATCACAACCCACACATCAGCCCTTGACTGTTCAGTTGGTTTCCACTACTGCAGCAACCACTGCTGTTCACTCACAGTACTTTTCCTAAAGCTGCTAAAAATCTACATTTCCATCCACCTATGCTCCATTAGGCTAGGGCAGGAAAAAAACCTGTAGCCACAAGTAAGTGAGCCATCACTGGCTAGATAGAATTTCCAATTACAGAGAGAACAAGGAAACTGGAAACAGCATTAGAAACCAGACTCAGTTCATTTCTTTAGATAAATGTAACTGAAATGTGATACAACTTTTTAATTATAGAGGTGTAATAAAAATAGTCTTTGTTGCTGCAAGCTTGCAGTTGGAAGTCCAAACTGATTGCCACTGGGATTTTCTAGCTTCTGGTGAAGTGCACTGGTGCATGATTTAGTTTCTTCTTTCCTAAAAGAAAGAACTGCACAAGGATTCTGCCAGTTCAGAAATCAATATTGAGAGATCATATTTATGCTTCCTTACAGCAAGATTTTTTTCATCTGATTTTTCTCACCTAGCAGGCTCATGGAACCCAAAATCATCTTTCTTGCCTCCCTCACATCAGGTGAAACACAGCTCATTTTGCTGTCAGTCTCCACAGCCCAGTGTAAAAGCATCCCAACAGTTCTCTCTCACTTTCAGGCAAACCTTTTTGTATTCTTGTGTGTGTTTCCATACACAAATCCAAGAGTTTACCATTTATGGATATTTAGAAACAGCTCTCAAGAGTGAAATCTAACATTTCAGTGTAATATTTCCCAAAGTTCCATAGATGGGATATTCACTGAAGGCTGTAGGTCTGCTGGGTGCCCTTCACTGAAAGGGTTATGAAGAGGGATCGTGGATCCTTTCTGTTCTTCTGGACTTTTATCTTCCCTCTCAGGGTCTCTCCTGAAAAAGGAAAGAGGCAATTAGTATGCTGAACATTACTGAATCATGCACAGTAACAGCAAGTATAGACTTATGTTGCATGAGAAGCTGTTCCCAATTAATCAAACAAGGCTAAAAAGGTTTCCTCTGTGCTCTCAAAGCTCTAAGCAATCATCCTGACAACAAGCATAAGGCAAACTAACTGCAGTTAAACCTGGTAAGGTGCTGAGTCTGATGCTTTACTTCTCAGAGGATCCACCCAAAGAGCTGGTATTTCTCTTGTGATTCAGGAAAACCACTGCATTCCTTGGCTACATGAACCTCTCTTTGTAGCTGGTTGAGTTGGATCTGCAGATCAGTAAGTTAGCCACCCCCAGCACATGAAGTCTCAGCTGGATGGGTGCTAAGTGCCACTGTAGTATTTACTTCCCTCCCACCTCTCAGCTTCAAAGATCAACTTGGTTTTTCCTGACATGATATACAACATCTTTAACTCTTGAACACAGCTTTCCATCCATGAGGCAAGCAAATGACTTGCAGTAATACAACAGTATAAAAAAGCAAAATTGCTAGTCCACTGAATTTTATGTTTTACTAGTTAAAGAGCTAAAATCCCACGACCTAAATGAATCCATACTTCAATCTTACCATTTGAAACATGCAAAGCAATGCAAAAAATGAGGTAAAACTCTATAATTTCATAAATTATAGCTGACTTCATACCAACAGAACCCTCAGATTGTTTGCAGAGGCAGTTGATGAAGGGAAACATTCCCTTTTTCCTCAGCTATTTCCTATGCAGTAACCACACCACATCTGCCTTTCTAGACAGCCTTTTCTGAGGGCTGAAGCAAAACAACACCACTGCAAGGAAGAAACAGAAAGGCAGTCCTGAACAATTAATCAATGTCACAGAGATAGAAGATGAGTGATGTTTTTCCAGCATTCTGCTGTCCTGTGAGCTGCCTGGAGGAAGCTGTCTCTGGGACTCAGCTGCATCACCTTGCTCTTATCATGCTCAGCTGAACGCAAGTAAACTACACAGTGCCACTGCAGTTTGATTAGGACAAAACTGAATCCATTACCATCCCTTTCCTGCATTTTTATTATCCCTTGGGGAGCCCTGAAATTTGTCCCCAAAAAGAAAAGAAACCAAACCAAGTAATTCAGCCAAAGTGCTGCACAAGCTTGCTAGCACAGTAAAGAAAAATGCCTCCCCGGGTCCATACTGACCCACTGCTTCATCCTCCAGGTCTGAGGCCATGCTCTAGCTTGTCACAGCCTTTCTCTCTCAGCAGTTGTGACAAAATTGTGAGAAAATGATACTCTTGCTGCTGAAGGAGCCATAGCCTCTTGCAGGAGCTGAGCTTGCAAAGGAGGGCACACAGAATGGCACAAGAAGTTCATCCTGGCTGAAGTTTTCCATCCTGAATTCCTGTCTAGATACAGAACTGCTCTTATCTTCCAATGAGATAAAACAGCCATGGAAAAAGATCCTCTCAGTGTAGTGCCTGAAATAATACATACTTATTTCACAGAAGTCAGCAGGATGATTTTAAACTGCAGGCTTTGAAAGATACAGCACAAACCAGCAAGATCTAGTGACACCTCAAGATTCAAGTTTTAATAATCACTAGATTTTAAGAACAAGCATAATTTTTTGGAGGTGCCACTGTAAGTAACCAAGCACCAGCATCCTACAGCCACCATGTTGCAGCTGTAGACAGGCAAAAGAGACACTAAAATCTCAATTAGGAACAAAATCATCCAACTGGGATACAGGATTGTTCAATCCTGAAGTATTTCAGTACAAGCTCAAAACATTCAGATAGGTTAAATGTACCAGGGTTGTTTCCCTACTTTTAACAAAGCTCTCTAGGTAGACAGGTTAACATTTTTTTCAGCTTGTAAATTTACAGCTACCCATTGATGGAGTCTGAGGAGTTAAAGATAACCAAGGATTTTACAGGGGCTTAGCCCTGTGAGTTCTACTTCAGTTTTGCTGTGCTACCCCTTTTAGCAGCACAGAAAAACAAATCAAGGTTTTATTTCCACTGCAAGGCAATATCAAGAACACAAAATGCAAGACAATGTGCTGGTTTATTGCTAATAGACTTTGCATGCATACAGAGCTGGGGTTTAACTTACTGCACTGTTACTGAAAAGATTATGGGCCCTTTAAAAAATGCTGATAATCTTTTAATTTACTAAGTGCTTGATATTCTAGATAGAAGGTTTTGTTCATGAAACTTAGCAGGAATATGTCAGCAAACAAGAGAAAGACAAGACTTCTGTCTGGATCATTAATAAGACAATGATACTGCCTTGGCATCTCAATTTCAACTCTCAAAATAAAGACATTTTCAAGCTATTACAAAGGGCTAAGTGAAGCCTTGTACTCTGTAGGGCATCTACAATACAATTTTCTTTTGGCTGAGACAAATCCAGTTTTTCTGGCAATAAAATATTATCTGGCTTCTCTCTCCAGCTTCTTGAATTTTACTGCTTGCTGGGCACTTAAAGCATCCCCAACACACTGACATTCTTTTGGTTTATTTCATTGTACCTCAGCTTCATGCCTCTCATCACAGGCTGTGAGGAGAACTAGCTCTTCTGAAGACAGGAGTAGGAAGAGATGATCTCCTGCTCACCCATTAAATCTAAACCAAACCAACAGATTATCCATTAAAACTCTAGCCAAAGGTGTCCACCAGCTAGGTATCAAGCTGAAGGTTGGTGGTGTATCAGAAGCATTAATGTAGTGCAGCTTTTGTTGTCTCACAAATTGATTCTCTTATGGGTAGAGATCAAAACATTCAGCCTTTTTTTATGGCTGAGAAGAGAGATCTATTTTTTATAAACAGCCTGGCCTCAAACTGCTGAGAAAATGAGCTAGTTCACACTGCAGAACAAAACAATTTTGCCATGGCATAAAAGAGCTTTTTCCTGTTAAATACCCAACAGGTTCAGGTATATGTAAGCTCAACCTCTTTTACAGAGCAAATCCATATATAATCAGTGCTTTACAACCACCTCAGGCATATACCCAAAAGCTATAAAACATCTGACAGAGACTAAGTCAGCTTACTATTTCACTCAGAAGAGAAATCTGAAGGAACTATTTGTCTTCATTGAGGGGAGAAAAAAGAAATCCACCACCTTGTCTGAAAGAGGCTTTCAAAAGAAGAAAGCATTTTCCATGCATTGCATACCACCACATTCCTCTTTAACAACCTCTGAAGAGACTGAAAGCAAATGTCACCACAGAGACTGATGAGATTATGGCAAGACTCAAACCATTGACTGCAGTCAAATGACCAATCAAGACACTGAGTTGCTGATGTGTGTGTGTCCAAAGAAGAGCAAGGAAGCTGGTGGAGGGTTTAGAGCACAAATCTTACACAAGGAGAAGCTGAAGGAACTGAGGTTGTTTAGCCTGGAGAAGAGAAGGCTCAGGGAAGACCTTCTTGCTCTCTACAGCTACCTGAAACGAGGTTGGAGCGAGGTCAGGGTTGGTCTCTTCTCCCAGGTAAGAAGTGATAGGACAAGAGGAAACAGCCTCAGTATGAAAAAAGGGAAGACAGCAAAATCTGTACTTCCAGTAACATGTCTTGAGGATAAAAAAGACTTTTGGAACAATGAAAGAGAAGGATAAAAGTCAGAGAGAATGGTTTTCCAAAATAGTCACCTCCATTAAGAAACATCCCCATGGAAGTATCAGGAAACACCTCCTGCCCTGATGGGCTTATGTCACCCAGGAACAAGAAATATCCCACAGAAATCAAAATTGGGATTACAAAGGAAAAGGAAATGATGCCAGGAGTTTCCCTCAGAACCTTCTCTAACACTAGGAATATCAGGTAGAGAAACCTAGAAGTGGTAATTTTATCTAAGAAAACCAGAATGGGGAAAAGGAACTTAAATAATTCCCAAGAGAAGGAGAAAGGTAGAAAGAAAAGAGAAATGGGAATAACTTTAAAAAATATGAGCTAATAAAGAGAAAAGGAGGAGTTATAGCAAAAGTGATCTTGAAGGTCAACTAGGTTGTGTTCACTGCAGTTGTCTTCAGAAAGTCACTGCAACTAGGCTAGAATTCTAGAGCCAGGCAAACCTCCCAGTAATTTCACACCTTTGGTCAATGTCAAATGATCTATATAATATTAAATAATGTGCATATTCTAACAAATGTCATTGCACTTAAAAAAATTCACTTTCACACCCCAGGACATTGAAATTTAATGAGTTGCAGCAAGGAGACCTTAGTCAGCCTTGTCTAGAAAGAGAAGGCCAACAGAACACAAGCCAAGTACAAATGCACCAGTGCACCCCAAGAAGTGAGGGGAGAAATAATTACTTCAGAATATAAAAATCAAAGCATGCAGGAGATCATAATGCCTTGAGGAAAGAAGCTCCTGGGGAAAATTTGTTGTGGTTTTGAGCTGGAAGAGGCAACTGTAAAAGCAGTTTAATAGAGTGCAGATGCTGCTCTCACCACTGTACATTCATAATTAGGTGTGTGTGGTCCTGCTAGTCTGTAAAAGACAAATGTCTCTCAAAGATAACTAATTCACCACTGGGTAAGAGTTCAACAGTGGTGAGTTGATCTCATGGTTAAGCAGAAGTAAGAAAACAGCCTAAAAATGTAGCTACTTTATCTCCCTTCATTATAAAAAGACTAGGAGAGTCTGCAGGACAGTGCAGTTCTCCAGCAGTAAGAGAGCAAGACCTAGAATTCTTGACCTGTTGAATGTCCACCCTCTCACATGACTGTCCTGTGAGAGTCATGGTCATGTTTGTGTGTCTAGAAAGCAAGGAATATTTGACTACTTGCACAGAAATGCATTTTCAAGACCTACCAAACAGAACTAATTAAAGCATTAATAAGCACCACTTCAGTTTTCAAAGCCTTACTTCCAGCCATTTATCATCTCAATTTTGGGTTATCCCTGATGACCACAAACACCCTTTTACTTGCATCAAATTCAAGTGTTTTGGTGATACAAAAGATTTCTTTAACAGCCCCTGACAGATTTACTTACCAATTCTTCTTAACAAGTCATTTTAAAAGTATTTTAGATTTAAATTTAGGAACAGTGGTGTAACACCACAGTTGTTCCACCACAACTGAATTTAAACATACCTGCTTCTACAGAAATTGGTTTCTCCAGGTAAAAAACTGTCTGTTTCCAGTGTGTTTTGGCACACTGGGGACCAGTTGAAAACAAGACCTGCAATGGAGGAGTTCAAGAGTTTGATTAAGAACAACATTTTTGATATCACACCACATCCATCAATTACCAAATACACAGACACATGAAGTGTTTGCTGCAGCAAAACAGAATCATGACCAAATACCTTGAGGCAGAAAAAAACCCCCTCATATCTCTCAAAGACATTCTCAAAATGCATAACCCCAAATGCTCACCTTGTTGTGACAGTTCTTCTCAAAAAAGATATCAAAATAACCAGCAATTGCCTAGAAAAAACACAAAACAAAAGAGGAAAATGAAAATATGAGAAGTAACAGTGACACTCCACAAAGTCTACTTATAATATATATATTATAAGTATATNGCCTTTACTATGAGGAACAAGCTTAGATTTAGGCTAGAAATCCTAAGTTCAAAGAAAATCAGGTATCATCAGACCTTTCAGAATATCCAGCCCACTGTAAAATTTGGTTAAGCAACAAAATGCAGTTAGTTTGAATTTCCAAAACAACCCCCACACCTTAACTGCAACTAGAACTACACAGGAGGAAAGAGCCTTTCAGGAGGTGAAAACCCACAAGCATGACATTCAGTCCTTGTCCTCTACAGCTTCCACAACTCTCACAACACACAGACACAGAGATAAGGAAAAAGACTCCCAAATTCTATGTGCTGGCCTTTCCAGCAGTTCCTAGCTTCCAACAGCAACTCTCCAGAGGACTTCTGGGAACACTTCCAGATTTTGGAACTGGTGACTCCTCCATCCCTTAAGTCAAGTCCTATCACTCAGTGCTGAGAATCTCATTTCCAAGTGAATTACAGCCTTGTCTCCAAGAAGCCTGAATAAAGGTTTTGACAAAGTTTTATTGACCCATCAGACTACTTTTATTGATACACAATCTCTTCTGGACATTAGTCAGAGACCTACTAAGTCATAAAAATACTTTTCAATCATCAGGTCAATACTGCTGATACACTTACAAATTAGACCTAGGATATTACTACTGGAGAAAGGAAAACAAGGTTGCAACAACAAGAATACATTCAGAATTGAGGGGGGAAAAAAAACCTGGCTTCCAGAGTAAATGAGACAAGCTATATTTGCACCAGAAAGCTAAAAGGTCCAAGCAGATACCTGAAACAGGTTGTAGTGGGATAGGTGTCAACCTCTCCTCCCAAGTAACAAGTGATAGGACGGGAGAAAATGGCCTCAAGTTGTGCCACAGGAGGTTTAGATTGGATATTGGGGAACAAAATCTTCACTGAAAGGGTTGTCAAGCCATGGAACAGGCTGTCCAGAGAAGTGGGAGAGTCACCAGCCCTGGAGGGATTTAGAAGATGTGCTGATGTGGCACTTAGGGATATGGGTTAGTGGTGACCTGGCAGCGTTGGGTTCATGGTTGGAGTCGACTTGAGATGGTTCTGTGATTCTGTGTCACTGGGAAAGTGTTGGGGGATTCAAAGCTGCAAGGCAGCTCTAGTTATTTATCCTCCCAATGTTTTGTGAGGAGCTTGTCATAAAACATTAGAAATGTCTGCTTCTGTGTGAAGCAGTAAGAAGTGTTCTTCTAAAGAGCTAAGAAAACCTAAAATCTGACTGATTAGAGAAGCCTATTTCAATGATCCCAAATGCAAGTGCTCAAAAACCCTAAACCAAACATACACAAACCCTAATCTTTAAGGTGTATTAGGTAAGCTTTGTACCACTACAGAAAAGATTTGGAATCCCACATGTCTGCCTTGGAAAAGGAAAAGCAGTAAGCAGAAGTACAGTACATGCAGATGATTCTTGCTATGATTTTATCTTAAAAACCCAAAATCTCACAAATCTAAAAACCTAAAAAATCAAAGTTGAAATACCTGATAATATAAAACTAGCTATAAAATCCTGGGTTTGATTACCATCTTATTGTTAGGAATATAGATCATCCTTTACATCTTAACATTTGTTAACAATTCATTATTTGGTGGTTTTATGCTGAAATGCACAACACACATCTGTTTATTTAAGGACATTTCAGTGAAATAATTCTGTAAAAGAAGTTGAAAACATTTTCCTTTCATTTCCCTTTGGAACACTCCTGCAAATTGCAGCAGCTTCAACAGTCAATCACAAACTTCTATTAACTATGCAATCTTATAAAGAAAGAAAAAGACATTTCCAGTGTTTACAGCTTGAAGGAAGATTTAAGTTCTCCCTTCTTGTAAAATTTAACACATGCAGCTAAGCAGAAAAATGTAAGGAGAAAAAAAATCTCAAGTGGCACACTAGGAGCAATCACAGACACAAGCATATTAAACTGGAATACAGGGGTGACCAAATTTTTATTGAAGGTGAAACCTTCTCTTAAAGAAGTCAAACTAAAGAAAGGGAACAAGCAAATAATGCTCCCATATTAGGTTTTATTTTTTATATATATATATAAAATGCTCCTAGATGATGTTTTCCAAATACTGCCTGAGGATTTTCACAGTTATTTCTTCTTATTACAGTTTTTTTTTTTTTCCTTTGCAGTTTCCCCCTCATCTTTTTGCTCCACCTTTGACAGCTCATTTACAACTTCACCAGCAACTAATCAGCAGGAACTTAAGCCTTCTCTGGAAGAATCTTTCAAGTGCCAGTCTCTTGAATACCATGAAAGAGGAACACAAAAATAATGATTTCTAAACAGGTAATAAATAACTGCAACTCTAGCCTGACACAGGCTCTAGCCTTAAAGGATGTTAAACATTAGGAAGAATATTTCTGCAGTGTTTCCTGTTCTCAAATAGCTCTGCTTTTTTCTTCTGGCAGTTTGTGAGGACAAAAACTCCAACCCATAAACCAAGGCTCCACATTTACTCAGGAAACTAAGGTGGTTAAAGAACAAATTAGGGAAATATTTAGGAACAGATATACATTATTGAGGCTGCAACACATCAACCTACAAAGGTCAGAGTTCACTCAACTAAGAATACAAATATTCCTGAAATTACAATAGCAACTTCTACCTGATTTTGTCAAAGCCAGGTTAAGAGCTCAAGTCATGTAGCTTCAGATTTTCATCCATCATTGAGGGTTTCTAAGGTGTTCATGCAAACACATGAAAAACCCCATAAATGCAGCAAGTCATCCCAGTAAGATTCACTTTTCTCTAACAGATTTTCCTTTGTTCCCAGATAAGTGTGAAGCCTTTTCCTCCCCCCATTGATTCATGTAATATGTAGCAAAAAAGGCACAACATGCTTTAACATATGTAATAGCTGAATATTTGTACATATATATATATTGGACTCTTCCACTTACAGCCCTTAGCTGAAATGCAAAGGGGAGCCTAAATTTTAATTCCAATACATCTGAATGCTAAGGCTTTTTTTTTTTTCCTAAAGCAAATGCCTGGCTGTACATGCAGCATTTTAACTGGATAAAACAAATGAGACTGCTCAACTCCTTATGAGAGCTCCTAAAGGCAACCTTACCAATTCACTTAGGAACAAGGAAATTAAAAATTATCACCACTGCTATCACCTACAGTGAGTAATTTATCATTCTTGCTCTTCACTAGTATCATGTTCCAACAGTGAGTGGCTACAACAAATACAATTAGACAGCTGGCCACAGAAGTGGGAGATAATGTGCTTTTGATGGAGCTTATCCAAGCATGGAGATGGAATGTTTGCCATCCATGCAGCAGAGTTGCTGCATTTTTATCACAAGGAAAAGAAGCCCCTTGCTATTAAACCCCAACAAATTGGTGGTTTAAAAAGACTAAGAATTTGGAGATCAGTGTGGGGGAGGCTACCAATAAATATATCAGGAGAAATCCTGCTTCATAACATGGTCAGAGCAGTCTTTCCTTTAAAGAGAAATCAGGCATTGGAGGTGCATTTAACTGTGGTACCCAAAGCCAGATTCCAACTTACAGCTTCACAAACAGTCTCTCGTCTAAGGCTGGAATTAAAGACTGACATGCTAATCCATCCTGTTGGCTTCCAAGTATAATACTGGACATAAAGAAATGAAACTGTCTAGCACTGAGGATTTTAACAAGCAAAGATTTTTCCTGAGTCAAAATCATTTTTTCTCCAGTCATCTCAACTGGCTTCCTCCTCCTAAAAGGTTTTAACACATCAGTCACGTCCCCTGCTTCATTATCCTGCTTTCACCCCCTTCCTCCCTCCCACTTTTTATACACATCCCCTGCTCTTTGACAAGATCTCCTGGGAGCAATGAAGAGATACTGCCATTTTCCTCCCAGGGGATATTGTTATTCAGCTAGGAATGATCAACCTTGATGGACTCACAGGGGAAAGGCTGGCAAACAAAAGGGAAAGTTTGTCAATTGATTTCTACACTGAGGGTAATCACCATCATACTTTATCTCAAAAGCTCACACAGTGATCAACTTTGAATACAATTAATGGAATATTTTCCTAGCAGCATCTACTAACTGATACTAGCCAGATGTCTCATTAAAATCAGCAATGACAAACCCTAGCTCTTTACTAGGAAAATGCACTTCTGCAGGCTAATTAAATTTATTTTTGGCCATTAACTTTGTAAGACTGAAATCAAGGCAATTGGCACTAAAAGTGCTTTGAAACAATTTCATAGAATGGTTCCATGCAACTGTTTCATGCCTGGAAAAAATCTTTGGTCTTTGAAAGCTAAAATAATGATAAATAAATTTAATGCTAAAAGACAGTACTTTGTGGAAAGCCACAGGAGGAATAAGATATCAATCAACACACAGAATACATGCTCTGCAAAAACAGCCTTGACCCTCCCCCTCCCCAGTAACTTCTCAAAGACTAAGCACCACAAACAAGGTCACATTTAAAATGTTCCTTTTTTGCTCAATCTTTTCCTACTTCTCCTGTTTATTAGGATTTTATTTTTTCTTCAAGACTCATTTAATTGCTTGAACACCTGGAAGAAAAACCTATTTAGAGCATTAAGCATTTTTTTCCCCCAGGATGTAACTCAATAAATGCATTACAGGATCATCTGCAAAACACTTTGGAGGCACCTACAGAGAGACATCAGACTGATCTGTGAGGAGCTTGACTCAAGACTCTGCTGGAGTTTATTTTATTGGTCACACAGAAATATGAGAGTAATTTCAAATCATTTACAGGTGGAAGGACAAACAACTCAGGTATGTGTCAATTAATACTATGCTCTTGGGTTTTGGGAACTGCATTGTTTTTCTATTTCACACAAACTCATCACTGAGTCTATTTTCTATCCTCTGTCTATTTGTTTAAACTCAGAAAACAGTTAGCCTATTGCCTGCTGAACTGCATGGGCTTCAAATAAACTCTGCTCCAATTAAGTGGCACCATCATATAACCAGCTACTTAGCCAAGAGGTCACTAAGAATGCTTTCCAAGGGCAAGAACAGTGATAATGAAATATTTGCCTTCTTTCTAGGTATTTGAGCATTTGCATTACCAGTCTTCAGGAAGCAAAAGGTCTGCACTGAAAAGTGACAAAGCAAAATGGAGGGGGGAAAAAAGGTAATAATTAAAAAAATAAACAGATGAGAGAGGTGGGTGGCAAGGCCTGAGAGACTAATCTTGCTGTACTTCCTCCAGCCAAAGAATGGAGAGGGGAAGAAAGGAAAATTCAAAGAGCCCTGTTTCTAACTCTCCTCTAGGAGTGAAGCTTGAAATCCTCTTAGAAGTGTTCACCTGTGCAGCAGCACAATTTGGAAGAACAGGAATTAAGTACAGGGAAATTAAGAAGAGGTCAACTTCTCTTCTGAGACAGAAAATAAACACAGGATTTCAAACAGTATCTTCTAAAGGAGGAAAAAGAGACAGGGAAACAACTACAGTCAGATTTTAGATCTCTAACATGTTGCCACAGGAATGAGAAGTGCAGCCTCTACTGCCTGAGGGGTCCTCAAGGTGTTCCAAGTCCTAATAATCAAAGCAAATGTGGTAATGAGCTGGTAAAAAGATTGCATTCTGGCTTTGATTCCTGCCAGCTTTTACAGCTTACTGTCCTGTTACTACAGGTGGGAAGCAACAGACCCCAACATGGCTAATGCCTCCAGAGATGTCAGTTGAACCTTCAGCTCTTACCATTATGTTGCATGCTCCCAACTAGACAAGGCCACAACTCTTTCCTCTGAGTACTTGCTAAATTAGTTCCCACCAGTGCTAAGCCTCTGCAAAACCAAGTTCAGCAACAGCAACCATGCAAACCACACACTGCTGACAATTCCATGGGAGAAAGTCTACTGCACACTCCTCTGCACCCAGTGCAGCCTCTTGGAAAGCAGCTGCATGGAAACCTCCTTCCCACAGCTCAGTGGCACAGTGCAAACAGGATGCACAAAACAACTTACAGATCATCATGCACCTAAGCTTTCCACTTTGGTCTTCAAAGGCAGACCACTTCACAACAGGAGTCTCAAGTTCTGATGGTGGCACTGGGCTGAAGTTAGCTTAGCTGCTGATGGCAATGCTAGGAATAAGGCAGCCTAGTCTGTTTTCACACTTCTATGAAAGAGAGGGCTGAGAAAAACCTGCTTTGAAATGAGCTGTAAACTGTGAGCTAAAAACAACCTGATGTATGCAAGCATGGATTTCCAAAGTGTGATTTAGGGGAATTTTTTTTCTCTTTAGTAATGCAAACATATTTTAGAATGTTCATATTTTAAAAATGCAAAAATTAAAACCCCCACAAAGCTAGAATTTTAGGAAAGAGAAGCAGCTTTCTTGCTTTGTGTAGAAAATGAAAAGCTAGAAGAACAGGAAAACATGGATGCAAACAAGAACAAAAAATCAAATGTTATTTTCAAAGGATAAATTGTGATCTTACAGCATCTCCTCAAAAATTCCCCATATAAATAATGGACTTTTATTGTTCATTTACTGCAAGGTTAGGCAGCCTGATATGATGGATGAACTGTCAACCCCCAACTAAACTTCTACAATCCATCATAGAAAGAGTGGAAATTTCACTCAGTGTCAATAAACCTAAATGATGGAGCGCAAAATATATCAGAGTTCTGATCATTTTTTAGAACATGCATCCACCACAAAATTTCAGAAACACTGCTCATCCCTCCCCTTCTCCCTGGAAGTCATAAAATGAAGGTATACATCTTGATTTAGAATTCAATGACACCATCAAATCACAGGACAGAAATCAAGTTTCTGTAAAGGTCTAGTGCTAGGGAAAATGATGGTTACAAAAATAAACTATTTTACTCTTGACATATAATAAAAGAAATGCAGTAAACCCCATGGTTATCAGATGCAGATTCCAATGCTCTATTTGCTCCCCTTCAGTCTTCACACATGAAGTTCATCAATTTCCCTGTTTGAGAAACTGTTTGGCATTTCTAGGTCCCTTCCAACCCCTAACATTCTATGATTCTACGATATGAGCTGCTCTGTGTTTATTACATGAGCTCTAGTCTACTTTTTCTATATCTATTTTGGTTTTCACTCTTCCCACTGAGCTCTAAAAAGCTCTTCTGTGAATAGTGACTGTGTCATTCTTGAGCACAGTGATAACAACATGTCTGAAGGGAAAACTTTTATGGGCTAGAGAACAAATCAGAATGACCCCAATGCTAAGGATCCTCATCCTTCCCTCTCCTCATCTACCTGTATTATACTGTAACACTATTAGTGGAGTTTTACATCCATCTCTCTTCACTAAAAGGACTTATTTGACACCTCTGGAAGTGCACAAACCAATGTACCAATGTTTCAAGGCAAGGACTGATGATAAATGAAGCTTAATGAAGGCACTGTCCATTAGTCCAAGGAGATACCAACCATATATGAAGAAACTCAAACTGCCTTACCGTACACTGGGTGCTCTCTGTCATGGCCAGAGTGAAGTCTGAAGAGAATTCTAAGTCTGGAGAGGATGCAGTATTACAGTTGATATGCTGTTGAAAGGAAGAAGACCATTCTGTCAGTAACAGTGCTGAATTTCAATTGGGATCATCTTTTGGATGAAGGTTGCTCAATTGCTCCCACAAGAATACAATTTTTCCAGGGTATTACTAATTCAGCTCTCCAAAAGTGAGAAGAGACTAAAAAAAACACCTCTCTTTGACCTGCTGGTGACAAATCATCTTCCTAATGAAGACCCAGGAGAGTGGCTGGCTGCCTTTTGCCAAAAGGGTGTGTGCTGCTGGCTCATGGTCAGCTTGGTGTTCACCAGAACTCCCAAACTCTTCTCTGCAAAGCTGTTTCCCAGGCAGTAGGCTCCCAGCCTCTGTTCATGTGTGGGGTTATTCTTCCCATCCCTCTGCAGGTTTTTGCATTGCCTTTTGACCATCCCAAACCCCTTGCACATGACCTCTGCTGGCCTGTTTCTCCAGCCTATGGAGGTCCTTCTGAACAGCAGCACAACCACGTGGTGCCATCAGTATGTGAAATAGCAGTGGCACAAGAGAGGAGAAAAAGCATGAGGCAGAGAACTACTTTGCTATTTTGAAATGGACACAGAACAGCAGCCAGGATAACAATGATAACATTATCAAATCAAACTGCAACTTGCATTTCAACACTCTAATTCTTTATTTATAAATATATAAATCCAGAGTCTTCATAAAGCAATAAGCTTCAGTTTTCAGTTGTTCATAAAAATTCCACCACATTTTCTTTTGCTATATGAAAAAAGTTCTTTATTTTACATACTCAGTTAAAATGCTTTATTCAAGAACATCATGCACTCCTGGAATTATATGCCATATATATTATTAATCAATAATTTCTGATGCTGCCTCTTCTTTCTTTAGGGAACATTTTATTTCCTGAAAAGTGACTTTATAAACTACAGAAAACAAGCAGCAGCTAAGCTGAACAGACACTAAAATATCTTCTGAAATAATCACATGATAAATTAGAACATTTTTAAACTTTCCTCTCAAAACTACAATCCATTTGTTCTGTGGAATGGCTATTGATTAAAACAATTTACCTATAATGCCATTGTTGCTCAACTCATTAATTTTACTACTTTGCACTGTAACTCCAGCAGACAACCTCATGCATTGACTTGAGGTTAGTTTAAAAGCCTTGACTGCTCCTGAGAACAGATGAGTATGAAACCTTTAAGCATAACAGTTATGCAAAATGCTGCATGCAAAAAAATCTAAGCACATACACCTGAGCTGGACAGTGACAGTATATATTGGAAAGGGATATGACCTGTGGCCAGCAGGTTGAGGGAGGTGATTCCCCTCCTCTGCTCTGCTCTCGTGAGACCCCACCTGGAATACTGCGTCCAGTTCTGGAGCCCCTGTTCCAAGAGGGATATGGGGGTGCTGGAGCCAGTCCAGAGAAGGGCCAGGAGAATGATCAGAGGCCTGGAGCACCTCTGCTACGAGGACAGACTGAGAGAGTTGGGGTTATTCAGTCTGGAGAAGAGAAGGCTCCCAGAAGACTTTCTTGTGGCCTTCCAGTATCTGAAGGGGGCTACAAGAAAGCTGGGGAGGGACTTCTTAGGATGTCGGGCAGCAGTAGGTCTAGGGGAATGGATGCAAACTAGAGGAGGGGAGATTTAGGTTGGATATTAGGAGGAAGTTCTTCACTATTAGGGTGGTGAGACACTGGAACAGGTTGCCCAGAGAGGTTGTGGAAGCCTCATCCCTGGAAGCTTTGAAGGCCAGGCTGGCTGGGGCTCTGGGCAACCTGATCTAGTGGGAGGTGTCCCTGGCAGGCAGGGGGGTTGGAGCTAGATGATCTTTAAGGTCCTTTCAACTGACAGTTCTCTGATTCTATGAACCATTACAAATAAAGCATTTTTCTTCTAAACATGACAGCAGCTTAAAGACTGCATTGGGCACATTTAACTACAGTTACTGCTACCAGCATTTTCCAGGTTAAGATGTTGTTTTAACTTATTTGTTTGCCTAACAAACTGACAGAGCTCAACTTATCCATGCAGCTGTTCATTTAGGGCACACTGCATGTTCTTCATTTTCTGTATACTGAGCTTGACCTACCTGCAAGAAGTATTCAACTACACTTGCATTTGAATCAGAATATGCAAAATGTTGGGGGGAGGGAGAAGGGCAGGTGAGAAAAGTGCTTATGCCTCAGCTATCACACAGTCAGCCCTCACAGATGCCTAACTATTTGGACCTCAGATTCTTGATTTCAGTATGTACATTAATTCACTAAGTGTGGGATTTACCTTCTCTATAATGACAGGTCTACAAAATACATTTCAACAATGAAGCTGATTGCTCTATCCCCTCCTTATACTCAAGGATAACAGACACTTCAAAGCCTCAAGACACACAATAAGCATCCATAGGAATTGTACTTCATTGACTCTAGAGGGAGTCTAGTCAACAAGCTCAGAGAATAAAATGGAAACCACATCTGTGATGACTTAATCATCTATGAATAAAGAATCCTGAAGTAAAAAAGAAATGAGCAAAAAAGGAAAGTAAAGATGTACAAGACCAAAGCAATTAGTCAAGTTAAAGAAGTATCAGTCTCAGCAATTCTTACATTTCAATACCCTATTTAAACAAACTTAATACTTTTAAAACTTCCCTGCAGTAGAGAAGCTTAAACTGACTCCAGGATACACCTGCAACAAAACTGTACTTCACCTGTTGCTGCTTTTGTGGGCATGATGACAACTGACCATGTAAGTAGTTTCTATGCTGGAAGAGACTGGAATTACCCTCAGTAATGGTGTTAAGTTCAGTGATGAATATGTAAACCCATTTTCTTCCACATAAAGATAGGATAGGAATGCATTTACATAGAAACTACCTCCTTATTAAACAGGCAATTGCCACTGAAGGAGGGTTTTACAACAGAAAAGTAACTGGATGAACAATAATTTGAATACTATTGTGACAAAACAAATCTTGGTTTGTAATAGTCATTCCCTCAATTTGATCTGAATGGTTCCAATTATTACTAATCACAAAGCTCATCCGAATTTCAAACTAGTCAGTGCTCTGGAATGACATCTTGTCATGTAGATGTTCTCTCATATTAATCACTACCACCTTTGCTGCTATTCCCCATCACAAAGCTGCCATCAAGAAAAAAAAAGACAACACAAAAAAGCAAGCATAAAATTAATTCACTGAGTACTGCAGAGACTTCACTTTTCAGACAGGGTCATTTTGCTGGATGAAGCTATGGGTGTTAGTGAGTGATCCTCCAATGAAAGACCTTTAAAGCCAGCTAGCTCAACACAGAAACAGGTAAGAAGGAAACTTCTTATCTGACTACTCAAAATTTAAGAGGTATGGTACCTTAATGACACTGGCTGGAGAAATCAGTGTGTTTGGATCCAGCAACTCCACAACAGCTTCTGGAATCACAGCCTTCTTCATGCAAGACATGTCAAAGCCATAGACATCTTCCCAGAAAAGCAACTTGTCTGCATGCTTATTCATATCCCCAACAGCTACTAGACTCAAGGTGCAAATGTCAGGATAAACTGAAAACAAAACAAAACCAAGTGAAATTTTATTGTAGACATGCATAGAGAGAACTTTTTTCCCCCCTTTTATTTTCTCTTGAAGTGATGAGTAACTTAAAAGAACAATTAAAAACTTTGTTTCAGCTCTTGAACAAGACACTTTTTCTGCTGCTTTATTCTCTGGAGTCCCATTTGTCCACAGAAGAGACTAGGCACTGGAACAGAGACTGAGTTAAGATGTATTAAATAACTGTAGACAGGCACTTAAAGGAAAATTCAGGTGAGGACTTGGCAATAACAAGAAACCTCTGTGAAAAGACCTTATTTCCAGAAGAGAGCAAATATTCTTACTCAAGGGTTTTATTCCTGTTCCTTATCAGCTTTGGCTGGTACTTGTCTTACAAGCTAAACCATTATTTCTGGGTACTGGAAAACAATAACCACTCTTCTATCTTCATCAGAAGAGTATGGAAGTGACCCCACAGACAGAAAAGTACTTCCTCCCTGATTATTCCCTCTCCAGTTTTAGGATGACAGCTATCATTCTTACACTACCCTCACTTTGTGCTTTCTCTTCTCCCAGGAGTATCTTCAGAACAAGTACCTTTTAGCAGCTTTATGAAATGGCAGTGGAAGACTGACTCTCACCTCTGGAACAGCTGCCTGCAGCAAAGCCAGAATATCTCCTGGCAATCTCTAGCCACTACTGATTGGAAATGACACAAAACAGCTGCTATGAATGTGGCTGTCTACAGCACTATCAAATAGTAAGAACAACTCAGTATGTATTTAACCAGTTTTCCTCCCACAAAAATTACAAACACTTTCTTTTTTATTGATACATCAATGTGGCAGTGTTAATAACACTGAAGCTAAGTTTCTCTTTTCCTCCCAAAAATCTGGTGAACTGTAAAATTAATTTTGTCTTCAGCTCTTCTTGAAATGGTAGCATATCAAAATGAGTATGCAGAAACCCCTGGTATAGCATGGCAAGTCAGAAAAGCAGTATTTTCTTGCCTTGTAAAACACAGAAGATAGAAAAAGCAAAGTGCAATTAGACCTTGTATAAAGTCAGAGTTGATTTAGCCTGAAGGAAACAATCTGATATGTATTAATAACAAAGAAGAGTCTTCATATGAAGACATTAAGCTAAGCAACCACCTCCATATTTGGAATGACTAACAAAATATGATCACAGTCATTTTTCTCACTTTCTATTTAAAACAGAATAAATAAGTATCAGCAAGCTTAAATTGGAATCCCATTGGTAAGCTATCACCCTGCTCTTCAGGTAAGGAACACAAAGCAGAAGGTTTCTCCAGGAACAAACTACAGTTAACTCAGCAGTACAAAGGCAGCATGATGAAAATCAAACCAGGAAGGTGTTCAAGCTGTCTTATCTGAAACAAATAATTTGGTGCCAGCACACCTGACAGCTGTCACAAGACACAAAATATCTACATCTGGTCACAGAAGTATTTGCAGGTAGTTTCTGGAGCCATCAATACAGGATTTCCATTTCTTGAAGCTTTCATATTGCTGTTTACTAGTGTGATGATGACACTGTATCTGGCTTCACCTCCCAGCATTTCAAACCTCCACTGACATTCCAAAAACTAAAAGATGGTGTGAAACAAACAACTAAAGCAAGCACCTACAGCCTTTCAGGGAATATTTCTGCAGTGAAATGCTCTTCATAGGATAGAAGGGGTATGGTAAGAAAAGGGACAAAAGAGACTCAAGAGTACCTAGCTACAGCACACACTTACTGAAGCATGCTAGCAACACTGCAAGTGAAAATGCAAACAGCAGCAAAAAGCAATCAACCACTTCATAACCTCCCTTCCTCAGGCTAGCTCACATTCCTGGGACATTCTGTTAAGAGGGAAAAGTTTGCCATGTCTATCTGTGAAATATTGGAGTGGGACCATCATCAGTTTTCATTACACCTCTTGATTGTAAATCAGGAGTGGAACTCACAGTCAGCTACACAAAGTGCTTAAGAAGCAGCAAAAATTCAACCACTAATGCTCTAATCTTATCTGCACTTTTAGTTTAGCCTATCAACAGCAACCAAAAACGTAGGCAATGCCTGTGCAGACTTCTCAAAAAGAAATCTGTGTTCCACCAACAGGGCACAGGCAAAAGACTACAGTCATCCATTAACTTCCAAATTTACAAACCCAACCATGTCCAGAAGGATATGTTACACTGAAGTCTGACTGGATGTGTAAGCATGTTATCTAAACAGCAGCCTAAATCATCTAAATACTTTATTATTAGAGTTTTGTAAGTGTTCAAAAGCATCTGCTTAAACCTGCATTTGCCATTTCACCCATTGTCATTGATCCCCCTGCAAATCCTCTGCTCTTTCTGCAGCCCTGTAACATTTTCCTGTGCCATCCTGAGAGACTTGTCATTTTTTGTCCTGATTAAGTCTAGAATTTAATAATTCTTTCTTCTCACAGGTGAAATGAGCAAAATGCTGATTGGACAAAAGCACCCACTCCTCAATGCTCTGAGATTCATCATTTTGACCATCTGTGTCCTTCTCGACTCAGTGCCCAGAAATCATCTGTCACCGGTAACAGCTCACGTGGTGAAAGGAACACGATGGGAAATCCTTTATCCCTTAGCAAAGCCTCACAAACTGCAGGATGCTGAAGGGTAAAAGCCAGCAATTCTCCAGATCTACTGAAATAATTCCAAGTGGATACCATCATCATTTTGAGGTGAACAAGCAAGGTGTATTAAGTTTTGAGTGATGCCTTCCTTACCCATGTCGCTCCTCACCAACGTGCACTGCACTCAAGTGTATGAAAAAACCTATAGCCAAGCAAGTAACAGCTCAAAAGAAGAGACAGATGGGTCCTGGACAGCAAGAATTTTATGTTCCCAAATAAAGCTATTATATACTGTACACACTACCCTAGACAGTTTGGCATAATCCACTCCAGCATGCCAATAGGCTAAATTGGTGTTCAGTCAGTCATATCGTCGTTACTTCAATCTAGATATTTGGATTCTATTCCCAGCTCAATCATGGAAAGATCTGGCCAAATCACAGCTGCTTCTATTGCCTTTTTTCCAGCTTTGAAACAGTCCCTGTAATATAATGATCTTGGGCTCAACAGTCAAAAGTGGCTTAAGACAAAATGAAGCTTTATGGCAGATTCAGGAGTTTCCTTGCTAAGACTTCAGCTCAGATCGAGCTCTTCTGTTTTGGCTCATCTGAATTTGGATGTGCCTGCAGTTCTGCTGCTGTTCATCTACACTGTAGATGGGTCTGTCTTGCTAAGCTGACTGCAGAACAAGTTCCTCACCAATCTTAGGCACAGCCATGTACCTGCTACAAGAGCTGGCAGAAGAGCAATCATTCTAAGTATCTTAAGGAAACAGCAGAGGAGTCATTTTAAGTATCTTAAGGAAACAGCATTCCATTTAAAACCCAGCCATACCAACTGGAGACTGTAAAATACTGCATATGCTTTGGGAAGAGTCATTCAAATAAGAGATCAAGACTATTCTCAGGCCACAAAGGGTAAATGTACAGCAGAACCAGCATACCCTACCTCTCAAAGGAAACTTGGGAGGCACAAGCCACTAGCAAACTTACCAACAAAAAAAGAACAAGATCCCATTGCAGCTCCAATACAGGTCAAAAATTTCTGCCCCTTTCCAGAAGGCTTTGGAAGTAGTAGCTGAACATAAAATGATTCCTTATAATTTTAGGGGATGTCCCCAGACTTACTATATTGCAATGTAAAATTACCAAGTGCAAGGTAAATATCTCTACACAGAGCACACCACAACTGTCTTTCAGATCTGGCTGGGCTACTCTACACTACTGAAAACAACAAAAAAGCAGCTTTTATTCTGTCATGTTCTTCAAGTGGCTTTTAAATATTTTAACATATGAACAGTAATCTCTTGCTTGAATATTCAGCTTTGTGACCAAATACTGAATAACTCTATAAAGCTCCTTTTTTTCTGCTGCACTCTGTGGCATACAAAGGCTCACTGCAATCAGAGGGAAGCACTGCAGCCAGCACCGTTACACAGTCATTAATCCAATCATTAAGCCACTGTAGTGAAACTAACTATGTGCATGGTTAGCACAAAAGGAGGGGAAAAAAAAAAGCCCAGACTGATGACTACGATTGAAAAGGTCAATATGAAATACAATACTGACAAAGGAATTAAGAGCAAGGAATAAAGCACATGCAGAACTCATGCAGAAAAGCACATCACATGAGGAAGAAATATTTGAAGGCATTTCAATACTGCTTAAGATGACACTATCTAAGCTACTTAGAAGGATAAAAGGACTCCACTTCAAAACAAAACCTTTTTTGTTCTGTCACTTCCCTACCCTCCAACCAGGAAGAAAAAGGGTATATTCCCACCAGGACAAAATAACTATGGTTAACTGAAACAATGTAATTCCATTAGGTGTTTCATATGGCTTCTTGTGCTTGAGACTGTCCCCTCCCCATGCAACTTCCCTCCTCTAGGAAAACATCCTGTCCATTTTTCCTCTAATTCAGAGTAGCTTACTCAAACAGTATCACATCTTAGAGAACTTCTCTTCCTCTGTTTCTAGTTATGCAGAAACTGGGATTTTGAGAAGGGAAAACAAATGCCCACATACACAGAAAGAAGTAGGAAGGAAGAATTTAGACTGTACTTAAGAGTAAATAACCCCCTCTATTCTTAAAAACACCATTAACTTGAGACCTTGATACCCCAGCTAATGTTCTTCTATTACCCATACAGTAAATTAATGCCTTGAAGCTCACACTAATGGAAACATTTTTCATTCAGATGGGCAACTTTCTCATTCATGCATAGCTTATTCCAAGTCTTGGAGTTCATTTAGTTTCCCCCCAGAGCTAAATTTATTAAAAGCATTATGCACACCAACCTGAGCCTCCCTCTGCCAAGTACTTGTCCTTTGCATAGATGACAGAATCCAGCATTGACTCAAAGAGAAGGAAATAACCCTGTTCATGGAAAAGGGAAAGGATTTAGAAATCATTATGCTTCTTATGTAGCCTATTTAATCAATCTACAGATAGACTTTATCAACACAGTTGAACTTGTTAAGCCCACACACCTCAGTAAGAGCCAGCAACCACTGCATTTCTTGACAGCACTGTCACCTCAAAACTTCAGTTACCTAAAGTATCATCTTTCATTTCCCAAACTGCAAGTATCCAGCACCCTCTAAATTAATAAACTATAGGCAATAAAGATCCAATCTACACCAACAATTACCTGACAGTGTCCTACAACATCAAAAGAAATCAAATTCAACTCAAACCAAGTGAAAAGCTGTCTGTATTGATTTTTCAGTAATGACTCTGAGGCACCACACACATAAAAATACCTCAAGAAAATCCCTTCCCACTTAGAACTGCAAGTGACATTAAAAATATTGTTAGAGAAACACCAAATGCAATACACTGTTGCTAATTCACATTTGCAACCTCCTGGTGCCCTGCACCAGCTTGGGCAATGCTCACTAAAACAAGAGGAAATAAATCAGATACCAAAGACATGGATTCTCTGCATTTCTACCTCACCTAGCAGCACCTCAACTTTAGAAATTCTCAGGGTAAAAAAAAGTTAGGTCTAGATTTGTGTAGTTTTTTTGGGTCTTGGATTAATTTTGTAGCAGGTTAATCAAACTGCTAGAGATGTTTAAAATGACAGAATCACAAAAAGTTAGGGGTTGGAAGGGATCTCTGGAGATGATCTAGTCCAACCCCTCTGTCAGAGGTGAAGCAGGTTGCACAGGATTGTGTCCTGGTGGGTTTGGAATGTCTCTGGAGATGGAGACTCTACCACCTCTCTGGGCAGCCTGGTGCAGTGCTTTATCACCCTCAAAGTAAAGAAGGAAAAAAGACACTTTGAAGTCCAGACTTTGAACCTGCAGTCCTACAAGACCAGTCAGTAGCAACCAAAGCAAAGCCAAGATGTTTTCCTTCATCCTTCCTACACTTCCATATTTGTACAATCACAGGATTATCTATGCATTCATTAATTTTGAAGCCATCATGCCACACTGCTGAAGACAGATGGCACCTCATGGGAACTGCACTGCTAAGACCACCAAGTTGAAGTGAACTTGGATAGCACCCAAAGTTTATGCCACCTTGGATGCTTATTTTGGCTAAGGCTCTGCAAATTCAGAGTGGCTTCCAAAGGGCACCATCCACACTGCAGCCTTCAGAACTAAAAACAAGAGCAGGAACTGGAGGCATGACATATTTCTATTCAACAAGAACCTAGTTTGAACATGTTGGCAATGCCCTTTCCTCATCCTGTTTCTTCAGGTAACAGGACAGCACTCTACTGGACACTTCTTCCAGGTGTTGCCTGTTCTTCCACTTGACTGCCTAACTTTTAGGGTGTCTTTACTTTGTAATTCCCAGAATGAAGACTATTGCTTTGTAAACAGTAAGATTTTTAGTAAGCTTTGGAAAATGGTTCTAAAGGCCAAAAGCTCCAGTTGCATCAGGCAGAGATAACCCTATGCCTCCAGCAAACCAAAAAGCACAGAGTGGAACCAGAGTTGTCTTTTTTTCTACTCTGACACTGTTAAAAATAAAATGATTAGTTCATAAAATTATTTTCAGATGCTTAAAGTGAAAATGAGTCATGTAACCTCCAGGACAGAGCTTAAGGCTGGTTACCAGCAAGAGGCAGTAAGTTACACACTGACATTTTTACAGATCAGCTGGCTCTTCACTTACCTCTTCCTGCCTAGAATGCCCCCTCACCTACAAGTGCAAAAGTCCACCTGAAGATACACCTTCTCAAGTGAAATACAGTGAAATCCTCACTGTCCTTTCCATGACCTTTCCACTCTGGCACCACTGGTTCTTCCCCCCCCCTTCCCAGTTTTCTCTTCCCCCCCCCAATTCATTACAGCAGTCCTGTAAGTTACCATCAGTGGTACTGAATCAAGTCATTTATTACTCCTAGCCAAGCCTTGTGCTTGGTGTGCTGTGCTCATCTGTAATGTAATTTAGAATGTAATTTCACAGGCTGCTGCCTCACCTGTAGGGGTGCTGCCTGGAAAGAGAATTATACCTGACTTCTTCTCCCTGGGATGCTCTGGGGCACTCTTCCTTCCACCCCAATAATGTTCAAGCCTGTATTAACATCCTCAGAATTAATTACTGCAAAGAAATCTCTAGGATACAAAGCTGGGAGCTGCATATTAATAATTCCATTTTCTCTTGGGTAAATTAAGACACATAAAAGACAAGCTGGCCATTTCTTTCTCAAAATGAACATCAAGTTCCTTGCTTTTGTATTTTCAAAGCTGAAATAATGGTTGTTCTCCAGCTAACAACAACCACACACAGGAACAGAAATATGGAGCACAAAGGAGTTCCTGTGTTCAAGCAGATGTCTGCCCTACATCATGTCCATCCAAGAAGTCAGCTGTCAAAAATGCATGAGACAACTGACAAATGGGCATCCAGAGCAATGTGAATATCACTATGTATCTTACATATCCTTTATATCTGTGGTTTTTGTTTGTAACAGGATTATAAAAGGCTTTCATGGCTTAATAACCTGCACTGTTCAATTTTCCTCTATTATTCAAATACACCTGAGTTTATTTTCATTTTAATTCAAAGCTACCTAAAAATGTTTTGCCTGTTGATCAAAAAAATCTAAGTGCAGGAAGTTCTTTTAACATTAGTGCTTCAGTATTGATGATGATATTCTTCATGAAGAAAAAGAGATTGACTCCTCTGAAAGCACCAAGGCAATGCCAACAGAGAATTCTGAATTGTACATCACTGCCTGGAGAATACTAAAGAAAAATACATTTTAAAAGCACAAATTATTTTAGATTAAAAATGTCTCTTCATCTACATTTCCTCTACATGTTTCTACCAAAACCTTAGGAAAAAAGATCTTGTAAGGACAGAACTGAGACTGTTTAAGCAATAAGCATTTTGTTTCCCTGCTGTCTTCTATCAAAGATTCACTTTACCATTCTCTGTAACCTAACTGACTACAAGCAGACTGAACCTGCTCCTGTACTCCACATTCAGTAAGGCCCAACACTGAATATTTCATGTGATGAAAGGCAGTTATCAACTCACTGGCCCAGACAGTAGACTTTGGGGTTTGTTTTTTCCTAATAATTATCAGTATAAAAAAAGTTCATTATTTTCTTAAACTAAAGTTTCTAAATATAAGGTTTCCACTGGCCTACAGAGTAAAACAAGCTCCAGAGGGTATGTAAAGCAGAGTGGACAACAAATTCTGATTTAAAACATAAACCAATCTTGCATTAACAGATAGACAAAAGTGATGCAGCCCACTCCATTCTGTGAAAAATTACTTTTTACTTGAGAAACCCTCCCCAAAACCTGTGGTGCATTTAAATGAGAAGCAGCAGCTACCTATGAATTCCTCTGCAGCCTCTGCTGCAGCACCACTTCCCTCAGACTCAGTCAGCCTTCATGCTGATCTCTCATGTATGATTTAATTAAGAAAAAGGAAATAATTCATTACTGACAGAGCAATCCCACACATTTCAAAGTCCACAGCTTGACTTTCTTATTATGTACACCCTGTTGTGTCCTTAAACAAATGTGAGTGAGAAGAGCAAATGGGAAGATCTGAAGGATGGAAGAGTGATAGCCATTATTGGTGGCAGCAAGATTAAATTGTTTTCATGCAAGGAAATCAGAATTCCTTTAGGAAAACCATTTTGCTGTAAAGAAATGAAAGCATTCAGCTACTTAGTGTGCTTCCTTGTTCTAGAAAGAGTCCTGTAGGATGCAGTACTTTTCCTCCCCTTGTTCTTAATTTCCTTATGCTCCAGACACAGCTCTGAAAAACCAAAAGGCTCATAGCCTACTGGTTTAAGCACTGTTCTGGATCAAGCAAAACAAAGTTAGTGCCCCACAAAAGATGTTTACCAGTCTCAAGCAGTTTGTTTTCTAAACAAAACCTCAGCTTTTCCCATTTTTGTTCCAGAGAAGAAACACTGTTGCCATTACATTTTTCCTGCTAGTCCATCCAGGCTCTCTAAGAGCTGAAAACTGGCATATAGAAACATTTGCAACATTTTCAAGGGCTGACATTCACATATTCCAGAAGATTTCACACTGGTCAGTATGATGTAGGGAAGGAAAAGGAAAAGCAAATTCACACTAGAAAGCCAGACAAAGAAGAATCTTCATTTGCATCTAGGCAACACAATGTTCCTTTCTGGACAGTGCTGGAGCACTGGTACACTGTCCAGCTATCAATCTTCCCTTCACAGCATTGTCCTCTTTATCTCTGTATTGCAGCAACCTATAAAAATGCTAACATTCTGAAATATTTAGAACACCTCATTAAGTGAAATGCACATGGCCAGCTAATTGTGACATTCAGAGGTAAAGCAGCACACAAATGGGAAACATGGAATGTTCACTCCTTCATTTCTTACAAGAGTTGCTTTTTGAAGTCCTTTACTTCACCTTAGAGGCAATGATTTACAGCATGACTTCAGCTTTTAAGTGCCCAAAAGTTGGGCTCCAAAATGAGCAATGTGATTTTCGGAATGTTATTCTTGGTGCACACATTAGACAAAGGATGAGAAGTTTCCCTGTAAGAACTATAATCACATTTCTAGTGAAGTCAATATACCCTCAGAAATCACCAACCATAACACACTACTTTTAAATTACTATTTTAAGCCAATGGCTTAAACCTTCCCTGAAACCAGTGATCTCAACACTCAATTATACATTAATTCATTAATATATATTTATTAATGAATAACAAAGCCATTTTGAAGCTTGCTGTATATGAGAGAGTTCCCAGTCTGTGTGCTCCTCACCTCCCTGCTGCCTTTCCTTCACAGGCAGGAAGGTCTTTAGGGACTAAAGGTGTTTTAGTCACCAGAATGAGCCAGCTAGATGGCTACTACAATATTTCTCCACTACTTTCATCTGAGCAGCTATTAATACCATTCCTGAGGAACAGAGTACCTCTGGAGATCTGTGTACTACCTACCTAACAGGAACTGCCTGCTGTACCCCAAACTGCTCAACTGCATTCAGAAAGCCTTCACTTGAAAGAGCATGAACAAGAGGAATCAGGAATTGTACCCAAGTACCAGATAATCAGGACTGTCATAGCCTTCTCCCACATTATCAGACATGTAGCAAGCATGATAGATTTTTGCTTAAAAAAACCAGCATCAGTTAGAGAATATTCTTTTCAAATGAAATAACATTTTTCCCCCTCAGAAAACAACTATGTCTTGAAGAAAAATATTCATGCCCCTTACCATCCACTCAGATATAATCACATCCACTTTTTCCAAAGGTAGATCTACTTCTTCTATTCTTCCTTTGACTAATGTAATTATATTTTCAAGTTTATTTAATCTGCAAGTCACAACATAAACTAATTAGTTTCAATTTCCAATGTATGCAGCCAAGTGTCTGTATTTTGCATTTCTTCCCCCTCCCCCCAATAATTTTAACTAATCAAGAAATCACTAACATTGAATATTCCTCTTCTCCAGTTATATTTCAGACTGAATATTTACAAGTAGCCAAAAACTGTAGCAGGTTTAAGTGCTAGGCAAAGATGACAAGAGAGTAGATTTGTATACTGCAGTCATGAGGTATTACCTCATGTGTCAGTACTGGTTCAACCACCCTGGGTAAGGAGGAAGGTACTGGGACATGACTACAGGGCTTGAAACAAAACAGTGACAGTGGTGAGACTGCTAAATACATAAATGCTTGAGACTTCTTCTTCTCCTCTCTAGTTTTTCCTGCACATATCATTATTCTTACAGAGGGCAAAACAATATCCCCAAAGAAATTTATCTTTCCACTGCAGATCTTATCTCTGCCCCTTCTCTCCCTCCCTCTCCTGATATCTTACTCTTCCATTCAGTCTGGCTTTCAGTGCAGCCCAGTAATCACATTAAATATTCCATCTAAATGACAACAGGAGAAGGATCAGAATGGAGGGAGGGAAAGGAAAGGGTCAAGGGGCTACTTGAACCATCAATTAAATACTCTACACACAACAGTTTTTCTGTTGGAAGTGAGGAGCAGTTCATCACTAACTTTGTATTTAATGCTGTAAACAGAAGTAAAACTAGAAGCTCCAAGTGAGAAATAAAATGCTGAAGTGCTATCACCCACACCAGTATTTTAAGAAGAACAAAAAGAGATCATATCAGCATTTTAAGAACCCATTCACCATACTTTTCTTGGAACCTTCCCTACCTAATGATGTCCATGGCCTGGTAGATAATTTCAGATTGGTCAACTCCAATCACTTTCTTTGCACCTGCTTTGGCAGCAAACATGGAGAGTATTCCAGTCCCACAGCCAACATCCATGACCACCTGGAACAAATGAATGGAGGTAAAAATAAACATCTTGTGTCCCTTACTATGATTTTTCTACATCTCTTTCTGTATCAGTTGGATACCATATTTTAACAGTACCACTGAGTCTACTACAATCAGAGCTATCCAAGTCAAACCGCAGTTCTAACTCTACACCATCTACTACCCTCTGCAGATAAACAACAAAGCAGACTAGCTCCAGCTGGAGATGAACTCAGTCACAGAGGAAACAATCACAAGCAATGATTTGGGCAACAACTAAAAAAGTTACATGAACAGGAGAAATAGGAAATGATAGCCTGAGCAGTTTTAATCAGTGAAATCACTAACAACTGAATTTTGCACTGGAACAGCTTTATGACATTCATTAACTTTTGTTCCAAAGGCAGAATCACTCAGTGATCAAGCCCACATTTGAGAACTGTGACTCCACTCTACAAACTATTTCAAGGCAATATTGCACCCTCCTGACAAACTTTCTAGCTTAGGAGCTCTTGAGCATTCTTGCTTTGGCAGAACAAACACTTGCCCATGCACTTCTTCAATTTCACTTGACAAATGATATCAACATCAATCCTTGAATGCTGTGTACATCAGGATGCTCTGCTTCCTCTCCCTTGCATGCAATTCTATACATTCTGATGATGGACACAGGACAATGACTCTGAAGCCTGTATGAATAAAAATAGCTCTTTATCCTTAGCAGCACAGTGGGAGTGAGCTTCTACTGTGGCTTATTGGGAAGCAGTGACTGAAGAGCTGACTGCCACCTGTCTTGGCAGAGCAACCTACAATCAGGAATCAGACTAAAAACATTTGTATGATGAATTTTTTGCAGCATCTTGTGTAGAGGCTGGCCATGGAGTTGCTGAAAGAGCTGCTTATTCCACTTACAATTCTGTGTAGCTCTGTTCCAACAGGAGTCAACTCTACAAAGCATTCATAAGTTCCATAGAAATAGAACTGGCTATAGAAATCCCTAGGCTGAAGTCTTCTGGAGTCACCAGTAGAAAGTAAAAACCAATGTTCTTGCAGCTGCTGAAATCTCACCCCCCGACATCATCTATTCTAACACTGGGAGCTACTAATAGTAGCTGTGGTAGTTAACAAAACTCCTAAGCCATGAAAGCTGGAAGCCAGAGCCAAAAATAAACCTCTGAAAAAAATGATCTTGATGTACAGTTGCATGAAAAGAGAGCAATCACCACAAATTGGAACAAAATCAAAACAGACACCACTTTGGACAGCTGCCCTGGTCACTTAAAAACCCAGATGGAACTGATCTAGCTGTAGGCAGGGGATGGGCACAGAGAAAAAGGCACAGGAGAGAAAATATAACAAGCTGGAACACATCTGAGGAATGGAAAGACAAGCAGAATGATCACCAATTAGCCTAAGGACAAGGGTCTACAGCTGACACATTCCTGTGGTCATCACATACTCAGAGTATCTGGACTGGTGATTTGACTATACCATAATAATACTGCAGCATCACATCCCTCTCTGCAGTCTAATCAAAATATTCTGCTTTCAGTAACAGAAAAAAATTATTTCAAGTTCAGAAAAATATGAGGTCAGACAATTTGGCCAATTAAATTAATTCCATCAATGAACTTCTAATAGGAACAATGCTTAAATACTCATTTTCCCCCTCAAAATGGCACTGGTGCCTGCCTCAGACTTCTACTGCACACCAAAAGCTGGTTTTGCAATAGGGCTTTTCCAGCCAATTATTTTTTCCACCAAAAAGTACTCTCACTGTAAAATGGATCACATTTCCTTTTCCTGAGGAAGGCCACATAACTGCTCCTGCCCCATCATCCAAACCAAACCCAAGTACATCTGACAGGTTGAGTATAAAGGCAGCAAGCAGGATTCATTTAAGTTTCAGTAATTTCTTCTGAAAGCTGAGAGAGAACAAAGAAGTTGGCTGGTTCTGAATAAAGCACACAGCCCTAGAAATTCTGTTGTCACCTGCTACTGAGCAATCACACCTCTTTGGGAGACTGCAGCCTTGCATCAAAAGCCACTGTGACCAATTAACCTCTTTGACCAAGCTTCTCCCAACTCACCCCACAGGTGTCCTTTCAGAAACAACAAAAGGCATCACTGTGTATTTTCTAGGAGGAATACCATGTGGGAGTTCAGCCTTTTAACTCAATTGTTCAATTTCAAATTGCAATCAAACATTGAGGTTAAACTATTTCCTCCAGTTGGAAGTTTCACTCATTAATATGGTTCTGAGAGCATCATATGTTACAGGAAGGAAGCAAAAGATTTTAACAGTTCCTTCAGCAGAAAGCTGTATCAGATGTCAGTCCCTTCAATGCTTGTTCTCTGAAAAAGATCTCATATATTCCCCACAACAGAATAGCAAGTGAAATCTACAGCAACATTTAGCCAGCTACAGAAGTTAAGTGGGGCACTGGGCACCTGTTAGGACTCAATAAAGAATCTATCTTTCCATTCAACCTCAACACATGAAGGGTTTGGATATACTAGGAATTTGAGGTAATCTTGATCCAAAACATGCTGTAAAAACACCAAGTTCAGAAATCAGTTTGTTACAGTAACAGACAGGCTTTTCTTTAGAAACTGAATGCTTCCATGTGAAATAAAACCAGAATAAGCACACACATTTTCTAGCTGTTTTCTGAGCAAGTGCATCTACAGCTGGGGCTGAAGCAACATTTGGGATGTTATCACAGTTATGTCCATACACTGGAGAACTACAACCAATTCTGAAAAGTTACTGTTCCACTAGGACACACATTCCATGTAACCAAAGATCAGTCTTAGCCTGGAAAAACCTGCAGTTATCAATTTTAAGGGCATCTGTGAAACTAAATTTCTCCCATGAAAGTTGTCTCTCCTTTACTGATCTTTCTGCTTTGTTGGATGAGCTGCCCACCTATGCAGTCACCCACATCTTTTAAGTAGCTGAGAGCATCCTGTTCCTACAACACTTCTGCTTGCTCTGTTCTAACTAAAGTGCTTAGAAATGTTTAGTAGAAACAAGGTTGTGGAAGAAAACTCTGCTCCTACTATTTTTTTCTGCTATAGTTGCTGAAAGAAAACTGAGGTGAAGACATACAACAAGCATGCACTACCTTGAAATATCTCCTGCCTAGGACAAACCCCTATCTAACAATTTCCAACTGAGGAATTATCAGATGGGTGCACTTCTATTGCTGCCACAACTATTCTGAAGCCTTATCACTTAATAACAAAGTTGCAATCAAAACCAAAATAAAAATCAACAGTGAAAGCCTTCCATAAACCCAGACATTCTGCTTTCACATGAAGAAACACCCATACACACTTAAAGAATGGTAAGAACCAAGAGGAGGAAAACTAATTCAGAACAGAGAGCTGCAGAGCATAACTCAGAAGACAACAAACTCCTCAGAAAGAGGCAGCAGAAATACAGAAGACAAGAGGAGGATCATAAAAACTGCACAGGGGTCATAACTGCAGCAAGATCAGTGCCATCCCTCCTCACTGCAAGTGAAATACTAGTTCCTGGTTCTGAGTCCCTTAATAATCACCTAGTCTGGAGAGACTAAATCACACTAATCAATACATCAGCTGCATATGAATTCTTCCCCAGCTCTAATTACACAGTGCTTCGAGGAAGATTTTACTCTATCAGGCACAAATCAAAATTCACTCACATTCTTGGTAAAGAGGCCCTGTAAGAGAGATTCCACTTAATATACTGGACAAGAAAGGCTCAACTTAACCCTGCCAACATAATTAATGAACATCTCATCATGGCACAGAGAACACTGACAACAGCGATCAGCACTTCTGTTATCAGCGCTTTGCACCCTCCAGCAGTTGAACAGCTCTCTACCACCTCATAAAGCCAGAGTCCATTAAATCAAATCTTGTCAGTGAGATAGTCCACCCCCAAAGCTACAAAACCTGAAGGATTTCTACCACTGGAGTAAAAAGAAAAGACTGAAAGGATTGCATTTTCTGAGCTGTTTTACCTACCTTGTCCTTGAAGATGTGTGGGTTTTGATAGATGAAGTCCCGATAGCTTTCTGTACGCACCTTGTCCTGGGATTCAAAGGATAAAACAGTCTTCACTTCTTCTACTGAGGTACAGCACAGCACTCAGAAATGCTGAAAACCTTGCTTTTTAGCTTGGCCTAAAAGACATTTTGTGGCTGCTGTACTAAAGTACACCACTTGCCATTTCATATTCTGTTAGGATTTACTGTCGTCGTAAATGAACCAGCTGAGCCTCTGCAGGAAAAGTAAGAACTTAACTTACAGTTTCCTCACCTGCTGCAGTTGATTTTGACTGTTTCCAAGTTCTTAATACCAACACTTTCCAGGAACAGCAGGAATAGAGAGGCAATACTGCATCAACTTTACAAAACAACCTTCTGCACAACTGTATGAGCTCCTGACTCAGGTTTTTACCATATTTGGGTTATTTTACTCAGATATTCCTGTGACACAGAGATTCCTTCCAAAAAAAGTTATGGATCCAATTACCCTTTTCTACTTCTGAAGAAGCTGCAGATTTGCAAACCTGATGGCAGGCTAGTACTTGAAGCTGTGCAGCCCATTCTAAGAAAGCCCAATGTAATGAACAAACATGATGTAACTATGTTCAATTAAACACAATAAATAAACATAAATGCAATACAACATGACCCAAGCAGCTGGAATGTTTTCAAACATATAACTAAACATTTACAGTATCTTAATATATGAGAGCTAGTAGCATAGCTCAACCTACCAGCAAGGTAACCTACTAAAGCACTGACTCTCTCAATATGCATCAGCAGGTACACAAATTGACAGCCAAGTATAGGTTTTGGAACTGCTGTTGCAGTTCAAGTGCTAGACCAAAGAAAAAGAAAAATTTTAAGCTATTTTACCTAGTCAAGACAAACCTCTCAATAATACTGAAGTATAAAATCCAACTGCTTATATTTAATTAATAGAATTGGTTTTCTACTAGGGCAGGTAAGGATTTTTAGGAACAATACAGCAACTAGGGCAATTTTCTCTAGTGAGAAGGAACAAAGGCTATTTTATTAGGAAAACAAGATCAAAACCAGAGACTGAGAAGCAAAGCTATGTTCATAAAAATTCTGGAGATAAAACAAATTATTTTGAGGCCTGAAAATAACAGTTTTAAGTTTAACAGGATTATCACACAGCAGGGCCCAAAGAAACAGGTAAGGATAAAATTGTACTTAAAACTGTACATAATTAACAAGAGTAAAAGAAACTGAGATCCTTTAAAACCTATATTGGTTTACTACCATGTTACAAGCAGAGCAACTCTTTTTAGTACTTCCCCTCTTCTGCAGTGTATAATAGGATTTGCTGAAACAACAAAAAGAGTCTGAAATCAATCAATCAATCAGAATGTTCAGCATCAATCCAGAAAGCAGTCAGCTGGAAAGCTTTCAGCTTTGCACCCTGCCCACTCCCACTGCCCCAACTTCATCAATACAATTCCAGCTGCTGTCTCCACTCTATGCACTGCTGCTTGAGTAAGCCATGGGCATTCACTTCAGCTCTACTCATCCAATCAATTCCAATTCACTCCCTATTCAAGGTAATTTTTGTTTGTGTTTAAATAAAATGGTAAAGAAATTTATCAAGATGACTATCAAGACATTCTCAAGCCAAAAATAGAGTAAGGGAAACATTAGCCATTTGGCCAGTGTACAGTCCCTGAAACCAAGGAAATGCAACTGTGTACCAATCTCCTGGTGCAGAGATGCAGAATTATTACAAACTGTTAGCAAACAGAAAGGCTTCCTCATCCTCCAGCATCTCAAACAATACCTTTGGACAACTGGAAACCCAAACTTCTACCATTTTTATTTATCTTCAAGACTTAAATTATTTTTCTCTGGAGTATACATCTTAGAAAACTTTCTTCTACTTCTGCAGACACCTCTGTGCTTCTGTAAAATCTCCCTCCTCAAGAAATTAACCTCATGCTTGTATTATTCTTAACACAGATTCATGTGTATTTCTACACTGGGGCCACTAAATGATTTAGAAAGCAGGGAACTTTATATGGAGTTTTTGTATGGACAAAGTCAATTCACATCTCTGTATTCTATCTCCACATTCAGCAGACACTTTATTTAGTTGTGTTAAAATGATGACACTGTTTGTCTTTCACAGCTGTCATACCTTCTCTGAAAGAAAGCTTTAACAGATTTTGATTTAAATGTCAGTTACACAGGTTAGGTTGTTTGGGTTTTGTGTGGTTTTTTGTGGGGTTTGTTTGGTTTGTTTTTTTTAAAGGGCACACACAGCTCTGCCTTTAAGAAGTTTTAAGCATTGTTTTTTTATCTTTATCATGTACAATGTCTCCAGCTGTTCAATGTCATGCTATCAATACACTGCACTATGCACAAATATCAGTCATTTCTGTTTACCCAGTGCAACAGGAAACTGCAATAGCTGAGAAATGATTTTGTCTAACAAATTTTAATTGTTAGGAAAACAGGAACTAAAGCAGAATATTCCCTGCCTGTACCATGTTTCATTCTTTATTAAGCACCTATGGCAAGGTAAGGTTGTGATACAGATATTGTAACATACCTTCAAGCATGATTTAAATGATTTTATGTTCCTAATGCTTCCTGGAAACAGAATTGATACAAATGAAACAAAACTCCTAGGGAAAAAACTCTCATGCACAGAAAGGGTTAAAAATGCAGCTGCTCTGCAGCATACTTCTGGGCACACAGCCCACCTCATTCCATCCTTCCTCTTTAGTCCTCCTAAGATGCAGCTGAGATGGCTTTCTAACCTTTAGCATCTCTTCATGGATCCCATAGTGCCCATAGGAGCTGAAGTAAACCCCATCCTCATCCTCGGGAAGGTCTGCGATGGAGCTGGATGCTGAGCTGCTCCCCACATCTGCCTTCATCACAAAATCCTGGGCAAATTGTCTGTAATCAGTTTGAAATACACCCTTGAGATGTCTTTAGGGGAAGGAGGGAGGGGAGAGGGGGAATAGGGGCTTGGAAGAGCTCAGGGATCCAGGCTGCACAGGGACTTGGATAACAATGGGACCAGGCTTGAAGTGTGCACACCCTCCCTCTGCCGGCTTCCCCTGTCTGCTGCACCACTGCTCTCCAGCCAGCAACCCCCTGCCCCTGTGCAAGGACCACTTTCTGCTTTCAATCAGCAAACATCAGCAGTGAAACATTCAAAACTTAACCCTTTTTTTTAAAGGAGGAATGAATTATCTAGTCTGTGTTCACTAGTACAAAAGCAACTCATGTTTTAGGCTGTATAATGCCAGTACAGACTCAACACAACCAACAGCACAAGAACTACAAACCATCCAAGGCTGCAGGGCTAGTGGAGGGTAGGAGAAAGTACTTTACAACAGAAGCATTTGGGTGGAAACAAACCAGAGCTGAAAATTCCATTTGTTACTTTCATTTCATACTGCTTATTTCCCTCCTCCCTGGCCCTACATTCCCAATACACATGTTCTCATTTCTCAAAGCAGTTCTGATGACAAAATAACACAAATCAAGGGATTTATCATGAAAACACAACATCCCAGCAGCTCATACTACACCCACAATGAAGTGAAAAAGCAAACATGCTTCAGCCAGACAATATTCCTCCAAAGTCCATAGCCAACATCAATAAAACCTGCATCCCAAGCTACACCAAAGCAGCCAAAGCTCACCTTTAACTGGTCACACTTTCTTAAATAGGAGCTTTATGTATAGAAGCTGTAGGCAAATCTCATTATCAGTACCATCCTTACAGAATGACAAAACCAAAAATAGCATTTCAGCCCTGGCATGTCAAGCATTTCTCTGCTTAACTAGTTTGCATGGGGAAGAAGGTGAAAATGTTGAGAGTCCTGTATTTAATTTGTCAGCACCTTCCCTCTTCTCCATTGTGTACACCTTTGAGGTTTCAACTCCTATCTGAAGGACTAACAGAAAAGCATCTGAAAAACAAAGAGTGGTCTGAAGCAAAATTCATGTTTCTGGGTCATCTACTTCTTTAGGTTTCCTAAGCATACTTGGCTCTTTCAATTTCTGCAGGTTTTGTGCAGTTTTTAACTCATCCACAAGACATTTACTAATTATCTGCAATGTAAGAGTCAAAGCTACAGATCTAACACAAGTCATAAGTTTTATTTCCTAGTGAAATTCCACTTCTTTGAATTTCTCTTGCTCTTTAAACATCACCATCTCATCTCACCTAAAACACATCAAACTAAAAACCAACCCAAAACTTTAGTTCAAACACTTACTTCATTTTGTGAAGATCATCTTGTGCTCTAGCCAAGGCTGCTTCTGCAACCCTTGCTCTGTGTTCTGCATGCTTTAATTGTTCAAGAAGCAGCACAGTATCATTTAAACCATTGGAAGGCAAAACGTTTGCAGGCTCACAAAGATCTTCTATATCTGAAGAAATGGGGAGAAAAACAACCCAAAACATCTACCAGTCACCTCTTGCTTCACAGCAGCTCATAAACATGTTTTCAGCATTGCTATTTCTGTCTTTTCATTCTTTTCAGCAATTCCTTAGGCTTCTATAAAGCTTCCAAACATGCAAAAGTCCAAAGAGCAGAAACAGAAGCTAGATGAAACACTGCTTTTTAACTACCAAAATCCAGACCCAGCACTAGGTCTCATTCACCTCTTGATAAATTCAGCTGCTGATTTCAACAGATGCTTTGGAACATAGTAAGAAGTTACTGCCAGCTTATTGGGCAAAAGACTCCATTAAAAAAACCCCATCTATTCCTTTTAATCATGGGAGACTGACTATTTGGACTGAAACAAAGCAGAGACTCTAAGCACCTTATGATCAATGACTATATACAGCATCTGTACTATGAACATCATACCAACCATAAGTGAATGCAGACAATAAGGGAGGGCTGTGGAAATCCAACTTATCCAAACACAACATAAAAAGTGGTAAAAATGTCACAGCACCACTTAATGTCATGACTTCAGCTACTTTATGGACTTCCTTGTGAATGCAATCACCTGAATAAAAGTGATGATGCTTCACAGGACATGAACCCTGCCAATATCATGTTTACCCCACAAAGGCAGTACAGTCATACTGAAATCTATTTCTTTACCAAACTGAAGCAGGAGATCATCTTCTAGCTCTGGTTTCAAATATTCCTCTCCTTCCCAAGGCAGTGGGCTGCTGAGAGAACTCAAATATTCTCCTGTTGGTTTCTAGATGGAAGAAGACAATAACTTCACATCTAAATGAACCACTCAATAGCTATTTTAATTCCTATGACTTCTTATTTCTAGAAATACAATAGAAAGTCTCATCCAGTTATGAGCAAGTAGGCAAACTGAAAGCAGAGCATCTTGATTTCCCATTCTCCAGACAAAGATTCAAGCAGCAGCATGTGGCACACCTACCTTGAGTCTAACAAAGTTTATTAGTTTTATGTATCCATAAAAATCAAGCCCTGAAAAGAAAGAAAGGGAGGGGCAAAAAAAAAAAAAAAGAAGAGAGTTTCTGTTACAGAAGACCACACACATTTTAGAGTGATATGTATGATATTACTTGTTCAACTGGCCAGCTTCCCTTTGGGGTGTACACCTTTATTTAATGCACTCTTCCTATCTTAAGTTTGTCAACTACACTTTTCTTCTCCTTAGACCTAGACCAGGAAATTCTCACCCTCAGGGCAAACACATTTGCCACAAATGAAGAATGGAACACATGTAAACACAGATTATTAACAGGAATTGCATTCAGTTGGCAAGCAACTACACACCAAGACAGCCACAGCCACCTCCTGCAAGCTACCTTCAGGATATGCTAGGTTGTGTTCCTTTGTTCATATTATCATTACATGCACTAAAATGTGAATTTCAGGCTCAGCAGTTCAGTATTTACCTAACTCTCCCAGACCTCCCAAGCACACTTCACATCCATCCTCCTAGAGACATCTTCCTTCAGTCACCACCTTGGCCTAAACACATACCAGCTTCAAGTGAAAGCCAGCCTTAAACTTCCCTTGGAAGGAATGAAACAGGCATTGGGGGACATGCCTTCCTGTGATCACCTGAGGGAGTGCAAGGCAAGACTGCAAACAGTTGCTTAAAAAACCCCCAGGAGTACAGCCCAGTTACTTGACCTCTTGCTAGACATATCCATAATGGTCTCTGCTAAGTTCCTGAGCCCAACACTGGCTCACTAGTTGGACAAGAGCTCCCAAAAGAACAGGTAAACAGCTCTCACTTCAGCATGCAGTGGGGGCTGGCTCAAGCCAATCAAACAGGCAGTGGGGAGTCACGTACAAGTTAGCAGAGATCAACCTTACTTTTATTGCTAGTTGAGAGCTCTATAAACAGATGAGGCATATGGGAAAGGGCCAGCATAAAAAGAACACAGAAGCATTTTCCTACAATAGCTTATCTTGGGATAAAACCACAATCTCAGTTATTTTAAGCAAGATGCTGATACACAGAAGAAAACAACAGGTCATGCAAAAGACCTACCATGTTTCTTGACTATGTCACAAACATTAAACTGATGCTCTGTTTTGCAGTGGGAGAATACATCTTCGGCAGAACTGAACAACCTGCAAATAACAAATTATGCAGCATTAACACGATTCGAAGTTGCAATGCTATTGTAAGTTTCACATGCTTTACTCTGAGCTGCTAGGCAGTATGTTCAAAACAGATCGGTTTTGCCTTTGACAAAGGTGAGGAGAATTACCTGCCTTCCACCTTACTTCCTCTTTTAGTCTGGATTTCACAGCTCTCGGCTCTAGGGAGGCTATATACAAGCTCCCAAGCTGCAGAGCACTGCCACAGATCACATATGCACCCGACAGCAGCCTCCCCAGGCCGAGCTCGGCTCCCATTATCCGCCCTTCCCCAAAGGGCTCCGCGGGTCCGACCGCACTTCACAGGCCCCTCGTCGGGCTGAGGGCAGCACAGGGGCAGGAAAAGCCCACAGCGGCCTTCGGGGCTGCTCCCACCATCCCACCTGTCACAGAAGAGGCAGCGGGTCCGCAGACTATCGGCGGAGCCTTCCTCTTCCTCCTCCTCCTCCCAGGCCTCCTCACCGTCGGACAGCTCGGGCATCTCCTCCTCGGCGGGCGGCCAATCAGACCCTGTAGGGAGCACAGCAGACGAGCGTTACTGACCGGGGGAGGAGAAGAAGAGGAGAAGGAGAAGAAAAGGAAAAGGAGGAAGGAGAACGGCGCTCGCCAAGGCACCCACCCAGAGGAGCCTCTCCCACCGGCCGGGACCCCATGGCCCCGCCACGGCCCCACGTGCGCCGCTTCCGCCCGGTGGTGGCCCCGCCCCTTCGTCAGCGTGGAGGGGTGGGGCCGGGGGGCTAGCGCGCCCCCTGGCGGGGCCCGCCGAGCACTGCTGCTGGAATGCTCCGGAGCGGTGAGGGGGTGGAGCCCGCGGGGCGCCACCTCGTGGGGAGTGTGCCTCCACCTGCGCTGTCCTCGGCTGGGATGGCTCAGCCGGGGATGGCTCAGCCTGGGGTGCTTCATGGAAGGGAAAAAAACCGAGCAGATGCAGAAAGGGTCACAGCTTGAGCCAGCCTAAAATACAACAGATTTTGTTTCTGCTGGAGGTGGAGTCGTACTTTGCATGCCTGCTTCCAGTTCTGGTCTCCCCTTTCCAAGAAGGACGGGAAACTTCTGGAGAGGGAATAGGAAAGGGCTAGGAAAATGATGAGGGGACCAGAACATCTCTCTTATGGGGAAAGGCTGAGAGAGCTGGGGCTGGTTAGCCTAGAGAAGAGAAGACCCAGGGGGGATCTTATCAATACTTAAGTGGAGATACCATATGTTGTTGATAGAACAACACTCTGTTACTAGTCACACTCAACAGAGTGACCACCAGCATCACAATCATCATTGCAGCTTTTGGTCATTTCTATAGGGGTGGAGCCAAGGGTCAGACTTTTAGAGCACAAATTTGTCTTTGCAGATTACAAAAATACAGAGATTTAAACTTATCTCTAAGAAAAAGAATAAAGGGGGAGAGGGATGCAGAATTCAAGAAGGAAACCTGAAAGTTTGCATTTTCTTATCTGGACTGCAGTCTCCAATTTCTAACCTGTACTTGTGTGTCTGTCCCATGCAGCTTAATTTTCCTTTTTACTTACCCTCCTATCTCACCAAGCTAACAAAGAAGGCTTTTGAGTATGCTACTAATTAAACAGATAAGGAATGCTTGCCTAGTTACAGGCTTGCCCAGTAATAAACTAATCAAAAAGGACATGAAAAATCTAAATATAGAAACTAATTTTAGATAAGACCAGACTGACAGGTTTGAAAAAGGATCTAAGAGGTACTAAGTCAGGCTCCTTCACAACTTCTGTTTTGTGGGGGTTTTTTAAGCTTCATATTCATTCAGAATTACTTCTTCAGGTATGACAAGATAACAATGATACTGCAGATGCTCTTGTGGTGGAAAACAGTGCTTCTCACAGATCTGTTTTTCCTTGTAGGGACTCAGTACTACTCATTGAATCAGAAGTAGTGCAAAATGCTGGCCAAATGCTGCATACCCTTAGTGTACAGAAGAAAACTAGGCAAGTCAGATGCTTTACCTTATTCTTCCCAGGTCTGATCCCATGAAAGAAACAGCAGCAACACAGACTGATAAAACATCCTTTTCCTCTGCTCTTCCTCAAGCAGCTAACTGCAGAGACAGATTTAACAGCCACTGCTGCATCAGTAGTGCCCAGGCTGATAGCATCAAGAGCAGAAACAGCAGCTTCTTTGTGCTGTACTGAAATTCTCCCCCAGCAAAGGGGCAAGGGGTCACTGATTGCATAGTCTTTGCTCCATTGCACACCCTCAGCTATTGTGGAGTCCTCTCAGAGAGCACCAGACTGAATATGCTGCACAGCCCTGTAGCCAAATCTTCTCTTTTATTAGTGCTTAATTAAGATTCTCAGTAAATGTAAAGCACCTGTTCATTTAGGTCAGTGTATATAACAGGTTGGGTGAAGACTGCATGAAATCCTTGCAGCAGAAGGGTGTAACTTACACTGGTATCTCTTGAAATATGAGCATCTTTGTTCCAATCTAATCCTTGTAAAGGGATTTGCATGGTACAGGAAGATTTACAATGTAATGGATAACTATTTCATAATCCAGGCCAAGGGGAAGAAACTTCAAATAGTTACAGTTTTTTACTGCATTTCCAACTTTTTTTTCCCAGATCTGGAAACACAGCACTGGGGAGGTTGCTAGAGGCTGTTCACACACAGAGTATGATAGCAGCAAAACACTTGTGTAACTTTATTCTCTACCTGCATCACTCTTTTGTGACCACAGTTCTTGTCATTACTCAAAGGAAAGAAAATACATTTAATAGAATGTGTGGAGGAAACAAATGAAACATTTCTGGACAAATTATGATTAGAGGGCTATGACTTTAATATGTGTAAAACATTTTTTTTTGAGGTGTTGGGGTTTTTTTGAGATTTGTGAGGGAAAGTGGTTTTGTTTTTAACAAAGGCTCACCCTAGAACTAGGGTTGGATTTGTGTTATGAAGTATGGGACTCAGTAGGTGACACAGATAATTTTTAGTCCCTTCCATTCTCTCTCTATTTGCTCAGCTTTAAGGTTACAGCAGCTTTCCTCAACCTGTCAGAAAGGCAGAGGAAATATAACTAGCACATTCTCCTCCACTTTCTTGCATCAGCTCAGCAAGCTGATGACATGAGCTGTTCTCTTTCCTCTGATGTTTAGTCCCTAGCAGACAGGCTAGTTAATCCAGTGCACTTCAGCACTACTCAGTCTTGAGGGATGGCAAATTGCAGGAAGGTACAGCCCAAAATGCAGCACCATTGGTAGAAAACCTGAGATACTGCCTTGAGATAAAGGTATACAAGTGTCCCCATAAAATAAGCACTGTGCAGCAGCTTAAGGAACACAGGACAATTTCAGGTGCTACAGACCACAATCAGACAATGTTTAAAAAAAATTACAAATACTTTGAGGTTTAGAAAATCAGTGGCCTTCAGAGTTACTGTCACAGCTAGTGTCCAAAAGGTAACTGCAGATAAAAACAGTTGTAAGCCTCTTGTAGGTAAAGCAGTGTTCACAGAGAAAAAGCATCCATAAGTAATGCAGGCTTTTCTGTTTCTGTATTTCTACAGGGAAAAAAATACCTGGACTTAGACTAGATGATTGTAAAGCTAAACTACAAAAGAAATCCTATTCCCATTTGAAGTCAAATGAAGATTTTACCTTAGACCACATCTTTACCATGAAAATCAGTAAGGTCACAGTTAGAAAATAAGTGAGGACAGGCAGCATCCAGATCACCTAGCAGGTCAAACTACTGGAACTATGGGGACTGTGGATCAAAAATAAACTCTCAAAAGCAACAATTTGGCACATCATGGTTTTTAAATCCTTACATGTCTGGTGTTTTTTAAATGCCTGAACGTTTGGTGCCACAACAGTGGATGTTAAGCATTTAGTAAACTCTGGAAGTAAATATCTAGATGAGTTACTTTGGGAGGAAAGTCCTTCCTGTGAGGGGCTGAGCATCTGAGAAGGGTAGCTCTGCCAGAACCAGCTTTGGGCTGCGTTCATGAGGAGTAACAGACTGAAGACAGTGGAAACTTGTAGTGTGACAGAACAACAAAAAAAGATCAAATAAAGCTCAAATAACTGAAGAAAAATCTAGAGGTCATAAATGAAAAGAGCATTAGTACATGTTTGCAGAGCTATGTAAGGAAGCTAGTGCTTACAGCCCAGATTTCCAAGGGCTTCATAAGAACCTCTTGAAGAGCAGAACTGAAAGGCAAGGAGAGGAAGAGTATGAAATTGTGTAGATCACAGGATAATAGGGACCAACAGAAGGCAGTCATACTTCTCATGTCTGGTACATGTGCAGTGTCAATGGTTTACCTTTGTGTGCATCAGGTCACAGCCCAGCCCAGGCTCACCATTTGGGTGGGTGTAACAGAAAACTATTTCTTCCTTCAGCTTCACTTTCCCAAAGTTGTGACTGCCCCAGCAGAGATCCTGAGAATACAAAACCAAGTTAGAAGTCAGAGAGAGGGAGAGATAAAAATCACAAAGTAGAATCAGATGTGAGACCGTATCCACTGACCCTGCTTTTCTTGCTACATCAGTTGTCCTTTTCCAACAGTGATGGGAGGGAGCATCCACGTGGCATTTTTATCTTCTAGTTAGCTGGGATGAATTCAGTCAGTTGCTTGCAGCAAAGGAGGTACTATTTTACTTTCACTTCTGGATCTAGGAGGCTGGAGAGCCTTACATAAGGATTTTGACAAGACAAAATTGGGAATATGTCAGGAGTTGAAGGTTTCAAAAGATTTATTGCAACAGTTAGGTTATATCTTTGCAGGGGATCTATGAACACAAGATTTCTTCCTGTTCTTAGTATTGAAAAGATAGTTGCTCTCTCTTGTTGTAAACTTTGAACAAAAACACTTTGCAGGAGAAGATACCAGACAGCTTGAGAAAATTATGTTCTCAGAGGTGATCTAGGTATCCCAAAGGCTTTTCCCAGAGGTCTAAAGAGTGTAGGAAGGAGGAAAAAGCATGACTTACCCCACAGGAGTAATGTAAGTAAACAACAGCCAAATGTAAATGTGCCAACGACTTCTGAAGCAGGTAAACTGAAGTATTGTGACTCAAGCAAGAAACCCTTAAGAAGCAACAGGCTAGGGTTTAAATTTTTGTGCCAGCTTATTAGAAGTTCTCTCAGTTTAGCTTTTCAGACGACAGATTTTTGCCTCACTTTTGGTTCATTTCACCCAACAAAACTAACGTCAAATGGAAATATCCTTCAGTAAACCCCCAAATTCTCCTAATAAATATTAATTCCTGCTTCTTTTAAAGGTGTTTGTTTGAGGTATTATGAGTAGTAGCTATGTGTGTTAAATCTCCCATTCTTTGTACCAGCTTCTTTAAGAAGAAAAATAAACCAGCCAATGAAAAGTGCCTAGACCGACGCTGTCTCCTTCGGTTAATCCAAGGCCAGGAGAGGGATAATTTGATTAAACTGAGACCCTAATTTATTTAGCTTTAGTTCTGGATCAACCTCTTCTTAATAGAGTGCTGTCGTCTCCAATTGTTTGATGAAAATTAAAGTGACATAAATACCATGGGACTCTTTCAATCTGATTAGTCAGCTAACTTGCATCAATACTACCCCAGCCATCAGGCGCTGGCGTCCTTCCTTTCACCAGCCTTACTAACAACTGACAAGTCCTCCTTGAAGACCAGGCACCCACGCTGCCACTCAGACCCCCACACTTAACCCATCATCCCTCCTCAATGGGGCTTGTTTGACAAGGTGCCCACACCTTTTTCCATTGCTGTTCATCAGACAAAGCTAAATATTGTTTTATTAGCAATCAATAGCCTGTTAATCCCAAACGATTTCACAAATCCACTGAGCTCTCAAGCTGATTATAAACGTTTGGGGTTGGTGGGGGTTGGTTTTTTTGTGTTGTTTTTTTAAAGCTGCTAAATTTCAGATGGATTTTTTTCCTCCTGCTCTGATATGGGACATGGGAGCTGGTAAGCAAAGCCACAAAAGCAAAGGAGCTCTGCTGTCTTTCATGTTGCCTTTAACTGGACATTGACAAATGTCAGGTTTGCAGTTTAAACATGATCAAACCTGTGCGACCAAACCCTTAGCAGAGTCACTGGCTCTTCCACTTTCAATCCATCAGTTTGAAACTTAAGAATGAGAGAGCTTCTGAGCCTTCTCTTTTCTTTTTAGAGCAACATGGTAAACTCTTGCTTAGTCTGTGGGCTGGAGGACTAGGGAATGAAAAAGAAGTAAGCTTCTTTGATTTACAGTATATAAAATGCTAACAGAGCTAGCTGTTGTGCTATTGAATGAGATACCATTCTTATCCAAGTCAGAGACACAGGCTTGGGCATGCCTGGTACACTCTGATGATCCCTTTGCTTGTGCTTTGGTCCATGGATATATCTTCTGTGAGGCCCAAGTGGAACAGCACTGAGTGTTGGCTCCTTCTCTGTAATATCTCTCTAAGTTTGCACTGATTCATCTCTGGTTTGGTCACCTCATCAGTTAACTTCTGGCTGCAATTCCTTTCCAGAGACTCAGGTGGCTCTATTTGACCTTAGAAGATGTCTTCCTGGTGTTACAAAGATCTTTCCTCAGATTTGGGTGCTATGGCCTCTCATCTGACAGGGTTTGGGCTTTTTTTAACTCTCCACTTGCCAGCATCAGTGCCACACTGGGTCCCCTCTGCAAGGCAGGGCTGTGGTTTGGGTCAGAAGGGACTTTTTAAGGTCATTTAGTCCAACCCCCTTGCAGTGAACAGTGACACCAACAACTAGATCAGGTTGCTCACAGCCCCAGACAAGCTGACCTGGAATGGTTCCAGGGATGGGACATCTCCCACCTCTCTGGGCAGCCTAGGCCAGTGTTTCACCACTCTCCTAATAAAAGATTTCTTTATATTTAGTCTGAACCTACCCTCTTTTAGCCCCAAACCATCCCTCCTTGTCCTATTGCTATAGGCACTGTTAAACATTCTGTCCCCATCTTTCTTCTTGGCCTCATTTAAGTAATGAAAGTCTAAACTTGATCTAGTGTAGATGTAAGAGTTTCTGCATCTCTTGCTTCTGTTTATCATTTCTGCTCCTAAGAAACCACTGACTAATGCAAACATAACATTTTTTGCTGTCAGGCTGAGTGTGCTATTACTCCAGAGCTCTTCCCCAGGGGAATAATATCCCTGTGAATCATTACAAATTGTCACAATTTAGAGTAATTCCTCTAATGTTTCACTTTGTGCTAGGGGTCACCTGCCTCTGCCAACTAAGCATTGGTGTCACTGATACTTGCATACTGGTACAAAATTTAGGTCACCCAACTTGTTTACTGGAACTCTTTGACTGGTAGCCAAATTATCCAGCTGGAAGCTGAGGCAGATGCTCAGCAGCTGTTGTGCAAGTTACATGAGCAGGAAGGAGATTTATTGCTTTGCTCAAGTTCTCCAAACCACTGGTTCATTTCTTTGGCAACAGAGCACACTAAAGACAGCAGTTATTAGTTTTGCTATTAATTCATCAGGCATTTTTCTGTCTTAACTATGGGCTTGGGCAGATACAACTTGGTTTCATTAATGACCATATCATTTGTATGCTGAATTTTTGTCTTCTGAACTTTGAAACCCCAGAAATTAATAACATGAGACTCAGAGAAACTTGAGACCAAATCTAGACCCAGAACCAGGATAGAATTTGAGCAAGCAGGGAATGTAATTCCCAAGCAGACTCATCTGAATGTACAGTAACTCAATACAATGAACATTGAATCTCAGTGGCTTTAAAGATAGTGCCTTATTTTGACTTTCAGCTTCCATGCTGAGAAATATCTGTCAAGAAGTAGCTCTTCTATCCATATTAATTTCCACTTTTGTCCCCTAGAAGAAATCTGACTGAAAAACATGCAAGATTCTGTCTTCAAAAAATGCTTCTAAAAAACTAAGTCACTTTTATGTTACCACTACAGTAAACCTGGGGCAACTCTCTTGAACCAAATGAAATAACACTACTGAACTAATAATGAACTACTACTTTGTTATTTTATCCCAAATCTGTCCTCCCTAGCAGCTGTCCTGTTTATCCCTGATCAGCACCACTGGACAAAGTTCTGTCTTCATCTCCCATTTCCTGCTTTCATTGCCTCCATGCTTGCTTTCTGTTCTGCTAGATACAGGTCTGTGCTGGCTCTCTAGGTCCAACTCAATTTGAAGAGACATCACCAGAATATACTGGTGTAACAGAGGGAAGAAAGCCCTTAGTCTGTGGCTTGAACTACTCAAATGAGAAAGTGTGTGACCCTCCAGTGAACCCCTAATTTAAACACAGCACCAGAGGGCACCCCCTGACAGGCAACAACTTTCCATATAGTCACATAGATTTTCCCATACTCCCTACTTACCCTTGGCATGCCACTGCAAGTGCCTTAAGTGTACCAAGTTGCTGTTCTTATGCCTAGCCTTTCATGAAAAGATTGGTCTAGATCTCATCTTTCTAATTCTCATGTTTCTAATGCTCAGGAACCACTTTATTTCTAAACCAGGAGGGGGATGGAGCTGCCATGGAAGTACAGAGCTGGAGGGAGAGGACAGTGCACAGCTATTGCTGCTCCAGGAGCCTGGAAGTCCTCTCTGCTGCAAGCCAGAGGAGGGGAAGGGGCTGCTTGCACACCCAGGGACACATCCTGCTACCCAGCATCTCATGTCCTCTGCTAGCACTTCCCAAGCCCTTTGGGCTGTTTAATGTAGCTGTACCTGACACAGCCAGTGCCACTGGAGTGTGTCTGCTGAACCCTGCAGGCTATCACTGGCAGCTCAACAGTGCTCATAGGAAAGCTGCATAGACATCTCTGTTATATATTCTGGTTTTCAGAGGTTTCAGCCTGACTTTACCCTTTCTGCTTTCCAGAATTTGCTCAACAAGCATTTAGGGTGGTGAGAAAAAACCAACTGGGCAACCCCCCATCTGCTTTCTACCACTGGCTGTGTACTGTCAGTGATGGCTTTGGGATCTGAAGAGCTGTAAAATGATCAGGATCCCCTAAGTCTTGACACAAGGCTTCACTGGAGCCTGCACTGGCTGCCTCTAAAAGTAGAGCACCTCACAAAATTTCCAAAGTGTTTAGGCAATGAATGTACAGTTGGAAAAAACCATTCCAAACAGTTTGCACTATCCCTTTTCCTTGTATGCTTTGGGTGAAACTGAGAGCAGAATCTGCCCTGAACAGGGAAAATTAATTCGGTTTTATGCTCTTCTAAGTAGCTGGACACAAGAATCATTTTGTTCCTTTTGTTTAACATTCATGGTACAGAACTAGACTCTTTCTCTCTGCCGGGAATGTGTTTCCCAAAACCTTTCCCTCTCCACAGAGGATTTTTCTGCTGTGGACACAGGAGGGCAGTGCAGTTCTAATTTGGATTCCAACAGCTAGAAAGCAGGTGGCCTTTGACAGAAAGCAAGCTCAGCCCAAGTCCAAGCAAAGACTCCATTCCATTCAAGGGATAGTTTCTATTCTTTCCTTCAGTATAACACTTGGCAACCCACCGGGAGTTGCACTCTTTAAAATAAATATATTTTCCTCAGCAAATGTCTGCACTGCCAATGGAAGGAGAAAAACCAAGAAGGAAGGGTCAAAAAAAGAAGAGTGGGATGGGGAGGAAAGGAAGAAAACCAGAGGAAGAATAAAAGGCAGCAAATATTCCCTAAGTGTAAGGAAGTGGATCTGTCTGTGCTACTGAGGACCAAATCTTGGAAGGTACTGATCACTCCTAACCAGTTTGGAGTCCTGTGCTGTTTGTAAGTGCTCAGGTCTGAACTCAAAAGCAGCCCAAGCCTGTCTGAAATGGATCTTTCCAAAGGGACTGAGTAATGGCTCTGCAAGAGAAAGCTCTTCCAACCTCTTCCAGACTGCAATCAGTATTAATGTGGAACAAACATGCTGAATGCTGATTTCAGCAGGGCAGAGGTTAGTGCAGTAGCCTCTCAGCTGTAGTTCCAGAAGGGAACCCAGTCCGGGTTTGAGATCAAAATGAAATGATTAGAGTTGCTGCTTGTAAACTAAATTGAAAAAGAGAGAAAATTACCACAGGCAAAATCTGGTTGCACAGATTTTGTTTCTCTCATCAGTGAAGACTTTTGGTTCCTCCCTGTAATGTTCTCCTCAAGCTCTGCTGATCCATCTCACTCTGGAAGTGCAAGTGTGCTTGTTTGGGGGCTTGCCTTTTTCTGTGGCATACACAGACAAGCTGCTGGGCTCAAATGTATCACAAACAGCAGTGAGGATGTCAATTCATCTACACCTCTAAATAGAGCTGAGCAATTTTACTTGAAGTAGAAACAGCAGCTGCATGGGTTTAAAATGTGTGAAATAGGTAAAGGAAATAACCACTTAATAATAAAAATGTTAGTGATAATTTTTTTTTCCTGGTAACCATCTCAGCAGATTTGTTCTCTTCCCTTCTGATGAGTCAAGGCTGCTGGTTCAAATTTCCTCTGTAAAATGTATTTCCACTGTCACATTCCATTTATTTCAGTGTATTCATTTTACAGTGGTTCTTCCAACTAGATATCTTAGTGAAAAGGCATTTTGCAAAGTCAATTACCAATACCACCCCAATAAAATCATCACTGAAGTAAATGAGTAGTTTGGGGCAATGAAGAATGTTCTGTTTGGTGCAATAACTGGAGGGGAGGGGGGAAGAGGCTGAGCACACTTTTTTCTGCAGCACTTGAAGGCAAAGTCAACTATTTAGCATGAACAGAAGCTTGTTGTTAGCAGGATATTGACTTTAACCTTCTGTAGAACCTGAGGAATGAGGTGTTTTGAAAACCTCCCCAGCACCACTCAGGATCTGGATCCCATCACCTAGCACAGTGCTGAGAAACCTTCAGAGAATGTGGCTCCCCAGGATGGGGAAATCCCCACCAGCAGTCCCATGGCATGTGCAGCATACAGTGGCACTACAGGAGATTTCTGATGGGAGTCTGCTGTAGCCACAACAGCAGGAAAGGTTTTGTGCTAAATTGGTCAGTAACTAGGAAAAGGTTTTCATGAAATTCTGTAGGCCACCCATTTGTGGCACTTCCTAGTCTGTTTCTCTTTGAACCATTATGATTCTTTAAAAGGAGATTAAAAAAAAGTAAGGAATTTCAAGTAGTTATTCCAATCAAGTAAAAAAACAAAATAAAAACAGGCTAGTGGAATAATCACCTTTACAAACACATCATAAGATTAAAATAAATAATAGTAAAACTATTATTAGTATTATTGTTTTGTTTCTGACAAAAGAGGAGGTAGTCTGCTTCTGTTTCTGGTTTCACATTCCTACCACAACCTAAGAGAAAAGACAGAAATTGAGAAGATGCCCTTCAAAGAAAAAAAAATACTTTAAGAAACAACTAAGAAGCAGTTTTGGAGCTGATTCTTTGAAATCAGTTGCACTGGTATAAAATATGAAGCAGCTCCTTCTGCCTTTCCTTTTGTAGCAGGTGTGCCAGGCAAAGCTAACAAAATTATCAAAGCAGTCACTAGAAAATGATAAATATATTTTTTAAAGGAAGGGCTCACAAAATAATAGTAGTTTGAAAGGCTAAGACTCTTTATTGGGATGCTAGAAGATCTTCATCTGCATTCCTATCAATATGTTACCACTGGGATTTGTGCTGCTAATTAACATCATCTACCTAGCTACTTACATAGCTAGTACCACTGCAATTATTAAGTACTAACCTAGAAGATCTATAATTCCTTCTGCATTTTGACTAAAACCATCTTGTCAAAAACAGTACAAGGACTTATACATAGCAAAAACACAGGCAGCAAAACATTTGAAGACTGGTTACCTCAGTATCGTGGCTTTTCAGCAAATTGTGTGTATTTTCTCAGAAAAACAATGGTGCTGATGAGCTGAGCTTTCCCTCACCTCAAAGCAAGCAGAAAAGTAGAGGAAACTTCATCAAGCTCACACAGACTCCTCATTAACATTGGTTTCAGCTGCAATTATCTACTGAAGGATTTGCTTTTCTTCCATCCTAATGCAGCTTACTGCTTTCACTGTTACTGGTTTGATTTTAGAACTGTCAAGGTGGGAGGACTAAATTTTGGCCTAGAGATCATCTTTATGAAGTAGCCACTTTTATTGTGATGATTTTTGTTAATAAAATCCCCACTCATTTGTGGAATTAAGTAGTAGAAATCTCCATGAAGATACAATGAGCAGTGAGTTGTTGCAAATAATTGTCCCTAAGAGGGCTCCTTTTAAGTAACTGGATAAAGCTTTCAGAAAACATAGAATTAAACTATAGAAATTATTTGGGCTTTTACAAGAAGACTACATTCAGACAGTTTTGAGGTGTTTTTTTTCTTTTGTCATTCTGTTACAGTAATTACCACAACATTTTTAATTGTTAGTCAAATTTGGAAAGAGAGTTGTTCTTTTCTTTGTCAAAAGACATGTGAAAACTGATCTTTCACTCCTTCCCTATTTCACTGGCATAATTCTGTTTCCATTTGCAGCTGGCACCCTTCCTGACAGCTAAGAAAAAGCCAGAAAAAAGCAAACTCAGCCTTTCTTTTTTTCCTCTTCTAAGAGATTATTCAAAGTTCCAGGATTGTATTTTTCTTTTGGTATTTCAGGCAGAGCATTCCTGAAACATCCCTGCACACTCACCATCCTCAGGAAGCTGGTTGAACAACTGGGAAAGTTAGCAAATAATAAATGTCAAGCATATTAAAATAACGAGGTCATTGCCTGGCAGAGAAACTGTTTTGAAAACCAGGATCCAAGATACTTCTCCTGAGCAGTCAAAGGATGTGACTGAGGCAAAGGGATGAGCCCAAAAATCCCATCATCCATTTCTCCATAACTATTTCCAGTCAGTAGAAGCAAGAAGAAACAAACAAAGCAACCTGACCTCAGCAGAAAAGATAAAGTGAACTGCAAACAAATCTGAAATTCCATCTTCCTCATCAACATGTTCCAGATGCCCTCTGCAGCTCTGGAGAGGAGCAGGAGAGCCTCCTGGCCAGTCAACTAGCTTTGCAAAAACACCCTTGGGAGCAAGAGGCAAAGAAAACCCCAACCAACAAAAAAAATCCCACCAAATCTCAACAGGGGGATGAAAGAAAGTGCCATATCCATTTCATTTCCATTCATCATTGTTAAGCCTCCAGTTTAAGAAAGTTTCATTGCCCATAAATACTCAGATCATAAGCAGCTGCACATGATATCATTTAGAGCCTGGTTGCATAACACGAATTTCCCCTGAGCTTTGTCCCTAAGCTGCAGCCTGACAGGCATCAGCCAGACCCAGCTTGCTGCTTGAAAAAAAAGCCTGAGCAGCATTTCTACATTTAGCAGCTGAACCAAACTTCACAAAAGCAGCCGAAAAGAATTGGTAAAAGGTTGGGCTAGATTGACTGTTTCCAAATTGGAATGCTAATGATGATCTTTAATGAAGCCTGACAGTACAATCTGTTTCTTATTGTTCCCTAAGTGCTGGCTACTGATCATATTCACTGGCTTTAGGTGAGGGGGACAGGCAGGGACAAATGGGCCCCACTGGTGAGCAGGACTGTGCACAGCTGATCTTTCAACAAGGATTAAATTAATTAAAAAAAGATTCTCCCATCAGAAGACTCTATCTTTGGATTTGTTATCATCATAGTGGTTATTAATTTTGAATGATACCTAATTGGTGCCACTGCTGTTTGGGTCAGCTGGCTTAGTAATCTTCTTAGACAGCATTAAAGAATACAGAATTTGAGGAGCTCTGACAGTGAGCTGGGAGCTGAAGGAGGGGGGGAAATCCCCAAATTGGTATAATACCTCTCATAATTTGGAAGAAGGATGGAGAAATTAGGCAAAATACCTGCAAAACCCAGCTGGTGAAAACTGCCTTTGCTTTATGCATTTCACTGCTTTGAATACAAAACTGAAGGCACTTTCTTATAAGGATAGCCTTCCAGAAAGGGCTTAGTATAAGGTTGATATCAGGCACAATTTGAAATACTTCATTTCCTGGCAAAAGCAATATGCTCAGGGTTGGACAGGAGTCAAGGGGAAGCCCAGGCTGATCAAGGAGGTCAACACCAGACTTCAGGGACAGAGCTTGCACTGGTTGCATGGTATCTGGCCCAATAATTTTAGAACACAGCCCTTGCTCCACAAACATCTCCCATTTCTTCATACAACTAGTCCTTTGAAACCAGTATCAATGACTACAAGATTAGGACCAGGAGGATCCAGTCTCCTATTTGAATTTTTAAGGAATTTAAGCACTTTAGAACATCAATGGGAGTTTAGAAGAAATCACAGAAGCACCTGCATGTTGAGTAAGGTTGTTCATCTGCATGGTTTTGAAGTTTGGGCTGGAGGCATTATCTCCACAGCTATACAGCCCAATAATGCCTTAAGTCATCCCTGTGAGTGGATGTGGGACTTCTCCTTGGTTGCTTAGATTGAAGTGACAGGGTAAGAGAAAGGCCACATTGCAGGTTTGGAATGTTTCCAGAGACACAGACTCCACCACCCCTCTGGGCAGGTTGGTCCAGTGCTCTATCACCTTCAAAGCAAAGAAGTTCCTCCTTACATTTAAAGTTCCTCCTTATATTGAGTTCCTCCTTCTGTTACATTTATGCATGGGAAATTGTCTCTATCTGACCTGTCTATGACCTTAAATATACAACAGCAGTACTTTACAGAGGGAAAGGTTCATCTGGGAAGGCATCTATTTCATCAGTGCAATAGGTGTTTAGATGATACATTTGGGAGCTGAATGTGTTACCTCCCTCTTCCCTGCAGCTGGCAACAGGAGGCACAGCTCTCTTTACGAAGCCACAGTTTCACTGGACCTTTCTCCAACCACAGTCTCCAGATCCACAACTAACTGTCTCATAGCAAAAAGAAATACCTTGCAAGACAAGTAAGAGAGGTGCAATCCTGTTTTCTCTTGAGGGGATGTCTCTTCCTCTAGGAAAATGGTGCAATGTAATTCAGATGTTTTATCTAAAACCTCAGGATGGAACAATAACACTTGAGTAAAAGTTATTTCACACAAGTTAGCTCTTTGAAGTCAGCAGCAAAATCATCAACCCAGGAGCATCCATCCACTGTGTCAGATGAAAAACAGACCTTTTACAATCTTAGCTACATTCTAAAAGAACTTATTCTTAAACCTGATCTTGTCAGGCTTTTTTATAGGCCACAATTTCCACCAAACCATCTTCATAACTCAAGTAATAAAAACAGATTTAAACCCCTTGTTTCTAATTCCTTATCCTCCAGATGGTCATTACTCAGCTAGAAGAAAGCAAGAAAAACCTCAACCAAATTACAGGTCTTCATAACAGAATACATAAAAATCTTTTATATGATAAAGCCCAGATCTTCATCCAAGTTTTGGGAGCTGAAATATCCAGCCTGGTTTCTCTTTCATAGGTCAAAAGCATTTATACTTGTTAGATAAAGTTTCCTTTTATCTTTTCTCCACACACACTCCCCTAGTTATTCTGCTGTGTTTGGTTAGTCTGGGCACACTGATCTTATTCAACACTATTAATAACAGTTTAGACAAGGAGTAAGTTACAGATGGTAAAATCCAACAACTGTTCCTGGCCCCAGCACTGATTTGAGATATATATATACCTTTGGGTAAATTATATCTCTGCCATGCCACTTCTTTCTTTCTTTGAATGTCCTATTCTGCAAAACATTTTTAAACAAAGGAAGCTAAACATCATTAGCAGTGCTCCCACAAACAGATGTAAAAAGAACCCAAACAGAACAAAACAATCAATCTACCTTTTGGTTTTGTTTTGTTCTTTTTAAAATGGCCAGCATGCATTTCAAAATTGTGTGGAACCAAAGGCTACTGATTACTGTCCAGTGGAACAGGACAATGTAACCTGGAGAGGTTATTATTATTTCAGGATTCCCCCAAGTATACTCCAGTCCCTGATGAGATGCTGCTATCAACAGTGCAAGATCAGAAGCCTCCAACAGCTTTTTCCTTTGATTCAGACCTGACTGTAAAATTACCACTTACATTACAAGCTCAAAAAAAAGAAGTCTGACAGAACTTGAGAGGCATAACTACATCAAAGGAAAGAAACATGGGAAGAGAAAACACGTGGGTACATTGAAAACAGAGCTTAAGTAGAGCTGAGCTGAAGTATTTGCAGAGAAAGCTCTCTGCTCTTCCTAGGGACCATGATTTCCACACAACCTGTTTGGATACTGTCAGATTTTGGCAAAGAAAACTCTGCTTCTACAGTGGATTTTAGTTTATATGGTGACAGGCTTTCTGGAATTCCCTGTCTCCACACTGGTTTTGTTCCCCTAAATACTTTCCCTGCTGGAAAATGCACTGATTCCAAACAGCCATAATGGCTAAGTCCTCTAGCAAATGTCTTAAGTACCTGATTGTGAATAACACCTTGTCCAAGGAATTGGTCAGTTGTTAACCTTTAACCCTGGGTACTGCCATGCAGGAGGAATCCGCTTACAATTCTCATTGTAAAGATACACAAGGAGTAGCATTAAGGCTGTTTGACCTCAGGATTTTCTGAAGGTAACTTTGGGATGTCATTTTCTCACATCTTTCTGCATTGGCAAATACCTCCTTAAACAACAATCCAAACAAACTTACTCCTCATGGTGCATTTTTTCCCATTTAACAGCAAGGGAACTGAGATTTTTGGTTTTTCCAGGAAAAGTTGCAAACAATTTAAGATTCCAAAGTGCCTAAGAAAGAAGCAGGATTTACTTTCCCTGGGATGAGGGAACATAAACTGTCTTTGGCAACTGATTTTTAATAGAGTTATCCCAAGGACCAGAAATCATTCACTGAGGAAGGTGAAAAGATCTGCCTTATGCATGTGACTACAGAGAAGCCCACATAATGCAGACAGATGCCATAATATTTTTATGTAATAGGAAATGACCTTCTAGAACAAATACAGAGAATATAACTGCTGCAGACAGATAAGGAAGTTGGCTTGAAAAAGAAGCAATTATAATTCTACCATACAACATGAGGTTCTCTTTGAATAAGAAAAGAAGTCAGACTTCTGCATCTAGGTTGCAAGAGTGAAGGTGCTGAAAGGAGCTGTAAAATGTATATAAACTAAGTTACAGTGTAGGATGCAGAGGTACAACTTTCCTCTGGTGCTACTTATTAGAAAATACCATCAAGTCTACAATCTATTTCAGTCTCACCTTCTCATCAATTGTATTTCCACCCACTCTGTTGAAACCACAACATAGAATGAGGCCAAAGCACATTGGGATAGCTGGAAGTGCAGAAGATCCCAGAGGAGGTAAGCTGCTTCACAGACCCTCTTCTACCACCTGCTTACAGAACACATCATGAGACACTGGTCAGGATGAAACTCAGTTAGCCTAAGCCAGACTCAGTCTGGATCTCCACTGAGCTGTAATCAATGTGATTCAAATTCTCCTTATCATTTCCTCCAGGTTATTTTAGAGATGAGCAAAGAGCAGGATAACAATAAAACAAACAAAAAATACATGCTCTAGTTAAACCATTTCACTATGTCTACCTTTCCCTCATCCATTAGGTTTTTAGCTTAAACAATATCCAGTGGATCATTTGCCAATTCATTACATAGTGACAGGCTATCCCAAGCACAATCTGAACAAGACAGTGTCCATGGGCCACCTCAGGTTCCCGTTTACAGACCAGAAGAGCAAGACAACCTTAATATCAGAGCCATGGAAGCAGATGATCCACTCTTATCCAGAACCCTTAGGTTCAAGAGATTGATCACTGGTCTGAACTTGCAAAGTTTGGACCCACATTTGATTTTCATACACCCTAAAGGGGAAAGGCACAAGAAAAATTCAGATGTAGAACATTCCTCTAAAGGTCCCCATTTAGTTAGGGTCACTCAGAGCAAACAGATGAACACTAGCTATGTATGCATTAAATCTAAGAGGCTTTGACTGTTTACATTTGGGGATTCACTTTGGAACACTTTGCCCTTTAAACCTTTGTCTCAATCTCCCCACATACAACAATGACAATTCCAACTCAGTTGTTTTGAAGATGAAATCAAAGCTTTGAACACATTAAAGGCTACCTGGGCCCCTGAATTTCAAGCTTTTCCTAGGATAGCTCAACTCTCTACTGAGGTCCTTGAATTTTAGGCAATATTTAGATGAAGGAAAGAGTAATTTTGAGGTATTACTGTTGGAGTAAAAACAAAACCCCATAACATCACACCATTTTGGCAAAATCTTCAAATGGGCCTTAAATTAAGATTGACTTAAAAATACCTCCTTTCCTCTGCTGACTGGGGAAGATGAAAGCTGTCATTTATTGGGGATCTTCCATTTAATTTTGGCACTTCTCTGATGATGTTCTTGTGGATTTCTACCATATTTGGGGTCCCTCAGACATGGAAACAGCTATGCTTCTGTACCTCATTGTTCATAAAGCAGAGAGCTTTAAAATGATTTGTTAATCCTGTCTCAATTTCTACTGGAGGCTTGTAAAAGCTGGCACCAAATAATGAAAATTGCTATTTATTAATATGTATGAAATGTTTGTTGTTTATGGAATGAATATACTTAAGGGAATTTCAGACAACCACATAGCAGGTTGATCAGCTAACAAACTGCTCCTATCACGTGCTCTGGTCTGTGAAGACCTTGCTGATTTCTCTTCCCTTTTCTTTCACTGTCAAGGGGAGTAAATGAGCTGCAATGTAGAATTGCTTGCATGGTGAGGGAACCTTTGAAAGAAATATCACCAAATAAGAAAAATTAAACAGCAAAAAAGTTGTACTGAACCTCTGAAACAGTCAAAGCCCCAGAGAGATCACTCATCCCCAGAAGCAGTGTCTTTTGCTTTCGCTGGATACTTTTAGGCTTCATTTTCTTTCATGGAAGAGAAACCTGGGTAGTTGTGACCAAGAGAAAAAGATAGATTAATCATACTGCTATGCTTTACATTTTAGCCAAAAGTATGTGAAAAGTGAATATAAATGTTAAGGAACTGTCAATTAAACTCCCCCTTTGCCCTTCTGCGGCAATTTCCCAGGCATCTGGAGTGGAGGGGGAAATCCCCATTTCAGTCATGGCTTGTTGGGTACAGCTAAAGACCGACCCAACAGGATTTATTAACTTCATATCTAGTGCTGAGGAGTTCGTGTCAGACCCACCACAGCCCTAATAGATCTCCTACTGGGCCACAAACCCCAGTACAAATGGCAGTGCTGGCGGCACAATCCCAGCCTGAATGGGCCTAAATGAGGCAGCGCCTAAGAACCGGTTTCCTACCACCTGTATTAGTACTGTATCGCTGTGAGGAGGACTGCTGTTAGACAAGGCCTAATCCCATAAGCTTGTCATTTGCATATCCCTCATTAGCTGATTAAAACCTGAAGGAGGCAGGTTTTTGCAGCTGGTAGGTCCATTCCGATGCTCTGGCTGCCTGGGTGGCTCCATAATGAAGGAACGGTGGTGAATGTGAGGTTTATATGTATGGAAGGGATTAAGAGTATTAGAGTTTGTGTGAACCGATGTTGCCATATTCTCTCTACTGGATCACAGTAATTGGATGGGAGGAGCAAGAGTGGATCCATTAGTTGTGTCTGTTTGCCCAGGAGCTGGGTGCTAGAGATTCAATTTTGCTTCCTTTTGCTCCTTTGCTTTTGTGAAGCATGGCTGCTTTGTCTAGGCGAGCCCTTAGCACCTCTGTACGCTACCCACGCTAAGGCGATTCAGCCACAAAGAAGAAACCTCGGAGACAGCCAGCATAAAATGCAGCCTAGACTCAAGTACTACTTGAGGACAGCACAATCCTGCCTAGCCCAATCCTGGGAGAGAAAGCAAGAGATAATTGAAATCTATAAACACCTCTGGAGCCTTTTTATTATTTTATTAGTTCTCCACGTTTGGGCTTAACAAACCTCATCATCAAAGAAGCCGTGAGCTCCTTACAAGGAAACTGAATGGCTTGAAATTTCACTGACTTAAGGAGCAATTGTTGAGAGTATTTGCTGGGCTTGCATCATTCTAATGGAAAAAAAAAAATCCATTTCCTACATTATTTGTCCAGCTGGAGTAATCACTCTGTGTGACCAGTGATGTAAAAAAAAAAAAGAAATAAATAATTTGGAAGATTGCCTCTCCCATAGTGCCAACAATGCACCTTCAGGGACAGCAAGAAGAAAACATGCTAAAGAATTCAGGAAAGCCTGGTGCCAAAGACAGGCTTGGCAGGATGTGAAGGCACAAGTTATGCACAATAGACATTGATTAGAAACACAATGGGTTTTGGGGGGAATATTTTATAGACATTTTAACATGGCCACATTGTTTCAGCAACAATTTGGAGAATGCTTTCTGTTCAGGGTAGCTTAACATTTGAAAAACAGCTATGTAAATGAAGCTGTAAGACACAGAGAAGATTGGATTATTAAAATATAATAATAACAACAGAAGCAACACCCACAGGCAACATATTTTTTCTATTTAAAAAAAATACTGGTTTGCCCCAAAGCTTAACATCATCTTTATCTTAATTACACTTCCCTGACTTTTGGTAATAAAATCTCAGTTTGTTTTGTATCTCCTCTTTATTTTGCACTTTTATTCTAAACAACAGCAGTGGTTTCAGAAATAAGAGAAACTGAAAGTTCCTTCAGTTTGAGATGTGACAAAACCAAAAATATTCTGGTTTTTATAACTAAAAATAATTAGAACAGTGAAATTCACAATGGCAATGCAACGTTAAAGAATAATGTGTGGTTTGTCCTTGTGTTATTGCAAGATTTCCTCTTTGGAACAGTTTAATCAGCATGAAACTAAAATGCTACAGACACTATTTATTAAGCAGTGATTGCACCTGTATTGCTGACTCCATGTATGGTCAATATAGTTACATGAATTTAATGATGCTGTGATCATTTATTGCCTTTCACCTGAATTTTGGAAAGGAAGAGGACTATTGTATTTCTAATTGAAGGCCAAGAGGAGTGTTTAAATTTGAGATAGCTTGACATTTACTCCTTAATTCTGTAGGCTTGATGAGTGTCTACAGTAGGCTGTGAGCTGACCTGATGAGGCAGCTCAGGGGCATGAGGAGATACACATTTAAAGTCATTTTGCATCTTCCTTTCCTTAGACCATTGGAAGACAAAGACAGGCATCACCATCCTGCATTGCTGATGGACCCTCTAAAATCCAGCCAGGAACTGCAGCTCACCAGCTACAGCTTCTGCCCCAGGAACATGCTCAGCACTAAGCACTGGAAGGTTTTTCTGGAAGGTGACAAACTGGAGCGCACTGGCTCTGTCACCTTTGGGTGACTGCACAACACAGACTGTGGAGCCTTGTATTCCTACAAGGGAATCAATTCCTTGGATTCAAACACTTTTAAACTGGATGGTGTGTCACTGCTAACAGCTGAAGATTCCCAGAGTCCAAGGCATCGAGTTTCTGCCCTCACTGACCTCCACCGCCTCTGGCTGGCAACAACTGCAACCTGTGCAATACTCCTTGTCTATGTGTGCTGAGGGCTTCAAAGGAGGACTCCTTCTCTGACCATTTCTCCTTTAAAACAGCATTGATAGCAGCCAAGAGACCACATAAAAAGCCACATCCAAATTCTTTTAGCCTTTTTTTTGCACAAAAGATTTAATTTTGGAATTCTGCTGCTTAAGAATTGTTGGCACCTAGGTATATCTAGGTTTCACAGTAGTACTCTGTCTGCTTCCTGCTTTAAGTACACTTTATCTGCCATTAGAAACCAGCAATTCCCAATGTCTTTACCCACACCTCATTCATGAGGAAAATAAAAACTGAAATCCAGAATGCACACTTCATGCAGTTCCAGAAAAAAACCCTAATTAAATTAAAGAAATGACTGTGATGAAAACACAGGCATTCTTTGTGTTTCAAAGTGGAGGAAGTTCAGCCCCTCTTCGATATTTTTTTGTTGAGAATGACTTTGGAGTAGCTTTTTATTAGTGTTAAGGATCACACAGACTTTATTTCTGGGGGATAGCTTAGTATCAAGCTGATTTTCTGTGGAAAAATACCCATGCTCTTCTAAAATGACTGCAATAAGCTGTAGGAGAAGGTTGCCAAATGAATCATGCTGTGGCTGCACTGTGGTAAATTCCAGAGCATAGAATAATGCTCCCAGTTGTTTGTTTGAATCATCTTATGATGCTGCATGCACATTTAGCTGATGTACCAACACTAATGTACCGTGCCCTTCTTGGAGCTGGAATTATCACATAGCTCATAAAAATAAACAGCTTTATTGCCAGGCTCATGAAGGATAATCCCACAGATGCAAATCATTAATCACTGAATCTATCAAGGTAATTACTAACCAGGGATCTGTTCTAGGGAGTTTGTGGGGATGTGGTTAGCTAATGTGCTTTTTGCAGAGAGCAGACAGCAGTTGCCTGCTGCTCAAATCCCTCTGTACCCACACGGATCAGGTCCTCCTCAAACAGCAATGTTCAGCCAACCCACGTTCATTGCAGCACTGGCAGTGTCCTGCCTGCACAGAACATATTCCTGCTGCTTTTACTTAGCATACATACAGATATCTCAGCATTGCTGCTGATCTGAAGAACCCCAAAAATCCTCCTCACATGCTTATACTTAACAGGGTCCAGGTCTGAAATCAGAAGATCCTGAGTCATGCAGAGCTGTTGTCTATTTGTCCATTTTGTGCCTTGTGAGAAACAACAGAATAAAGTACAGAGTGAGGGCAGTGGCTTGGATTTCTCCTTGCTTCAAACCTTTGTAGATGAAAACTCAATTTTTAAAAGTGGAATCATTTTATATTGAGTTAGTTTCTAATGTGTTCAATTTCTGCTAGCTTTGACAACTTACTTTGCTTCTACTCAGAATCACCATCCCATTTTTAAGTACTATAGTAACAGGCACTGGGGTTTAACAACACTGCAACAAGCTATTCAGATCCCTCAGTCTCACTCTATTTCATATCTTCTCCTTTTACCACCACCCAAAAAAACCCCCATTAAAAATACAAGTGGGGAAATACTGTTACAAACTCCAGCCTAGGCAGGTCTCCAAAGCACAGCTGTGCCCTGGGATTCTGGGCAGCCAAGAAACACACACTGGAAGAAAGCTCCATTGTCTCATTAAGGGGGAAAGAAAAAAGTTTAATTGCATAAGGACAAAGGACTAACATCAAGGATATTGGTCCAGAACCATTAACTCTCACAGTCATCCAAGTAATTCCAAGCATTGATCCACCTTTCCACCACCATTGCATATACCCAAATATCCTTACAGTGGCCTGTGGCTCACACCTAAAATGGGCAGAAGGCTCATTCTCCAAGTTACACTCATTTTCCATCCTTATCCTGGAATTCTTATGATCAATAAAATTCTTATGATCAATAAAAGCAAAAACAAAGAGATCCTGCACTGTTGAAGGCCTTTAAACAGTGAACTCTCTTTGGAGCCTTGACTACCTGGCTAGGAAAGGGAAAGGGTACAATAGCACTACTTGGAGCACCAGAAAGGTCCCAATCTGAGTTAGCCATGGTTACCACAGGCTATTGTGAGGTTTTCAGAATGGTTTACTGTGGAAACTGCTCTGGCAGGGTGGTTGGAGGCATATGTTATGACCTGAAATGCTGAGATGGTTTGTGGAGGGCATCTCCACCTTCACAGTGATGAGAACTACTGGACCAGAACAGCTGTCTCCATGCAGCTGTGCTGGCTCTTCTCGCCTCAGGAAAGGGGTTCCCACTGCTCCAGTCCCCACAGCTGTGCAGGATCTTAAAACACTTAAAGTGCAATTTCCCAAATGAGTGGGTGATACTGGTGGCCTAAACGTGTCCAGAGAAGGGCAAAAAGGCTGGTGAGGGGTCTGGAGAGTAAGTTTTGTGAGGAGCAGCTGAGGGAACTGGGGTTGTTTAGTCTGAGGAAGAGGAGGCTCAGGGGAGACCTTCTCACTCTCTCCAACTACCTGAATGGAGGTTGGAGTGAGATGGAGGACTGTCTCTTCGCCTGGATTACCTGTGACAGGACAAGAGGAAATGGCCTCAAGTTACACCAGGGGAGGTTTAGATTGGATATCAGGAAAAATTTCTTCCCAGAAAGAGTGGTTAGGCATTGGCCCAGGCTTCCCAGGGCAGTGGTGCAGTCACCATCCCTGGAGGGGTTGAAAAATCATCTAGATGTGGTACTTAGGGACGTGGTTTAGTGGCATGGGGGTGATAGGCTGACAGTTGGACTTGATCTTAGAGATCTTTTCCAACCTTAATGATCCTGTATCACCTTCTTCTATGCCTATGCTTACTCCAAGGTTCCAGAGAGAAAAGCACTTCCTATTTGGGGCCTTAGAGGAGAGCAGGAGACATACTCAGATTAAAAATCAGCTCTCATTTGGGCTGGGCATGATAATTTACATCAGTAGCTGTCAACAACTTGACAGGTAGAAAAACCTTCTTCATGGTGCAGACTACTGATAGGTAAAACTACACCTTCTCAACTCTGCACCTACTCTGAGATTTTTTTACATTGAACATGAAGCAAGACTTTAGGTTGATTTTTATATCTCCTCATTAAAGTCCAGTAGGGTTACAAGTCTAAGCCTGAAGCCAAGACCTTTGCTATACTAGGCAGAAGGACAGTATGAGAAGAATGCCCTTGAGATCAAGACTGTGATAACCAGTTAAAACAAGCCCATGCTTTTGGATCACTTAACTGTCATTCAGCTGTCAAAGCACTGTTATTTATTCTCTACCAGAACTCTGCTGTTCTTTACTATTCTTTCCCTTACATCACAAAGGTGGGAGGTGCAAGTAGGTCACTAGCTCAACCTCAGACACAGACTCCTTTCACTTCTCCTTCCTCACACTCCAGCCAAGTACCAAACAGCACAGCTGACTCTGAAGAGACTCATATTGGGTTGCTCATATGTGCCTGCAGACACTTTATGTCTACCTAAAACACAATTAACCAGTGTTGGGGGGGGGAAAAAAAGCCTTTTTGGGGAACAATACCCAGATTTGAAAAGTTTGAGTTTAGCTAACACACCCTTGCATTATTTAACACACGTTCACCTCTTGTTCTGTCTGCTCTGTCCCCACCATTTACTGCTAAACAGGTCCCTTATCTTTATTGATCACTTAATTTATCTTTTCTTAACTCCCCTTGCTCCGTCTGGTGCTGTGTGTCCAAGGTATTGAGGCTAAACATCCGTCTGTTCATACTGTCATGACTGGGCTGCCTTTGAAAGAATAGGGGGAGCAGGTGGTGTGACTAAGTAGACCCTCGACAGAATAGGGGCACCATTGCTGTGTCCTGTCCCAACCTGCCAGCGATTCCCCACCCTCCCAACTGTTCCACATTAAAGCAGTCAACTGTGGCTTTACAGTCCAAGTTTTACACAACTGTTTTACAAACCAGGAAGAATTTCTTTTGTTGAAAATCTTTTGTTAGGCAGTGCAGAATGGGGAGGGGAGAGGGGTAGAGGGAGTGGAGAAAGCCTGTTCTGAGAGCGAGTGCATTTTAATGTGTATGTAGATATAGACTACTCCATGTGCCAAGCCCCTGAGCTCGCTTGCTCTGGATTTCTGTTCTGCTTTCAAGCTCTCTTTGAAAGCAGCTGCACAACATATCTTTCAAACACATCCATCTTTTCCATTTTCTTGGGGTCCTTGAGGCATTTTCCTTGGCTACTGTTTATGGTACAATTTTGCTTCGTTGGAACGAGCAAGACTGAAAGCAACCAAATAAAACCCAACTCTTACATGGTTTTTTCCTTCATAAGAATAGGGTATCCGTTTTTCAGTGCTGCAAAATGATTCTCAGTGGATAGACATCCCCAAAGAAAAGTCCAGACGATACCTCAACCACACTCCAGTTCCCAAAAGCAATCCCACAGCAGGCAGCATGCTGCTTCTGATCCCATACACTATTTCCTCGCAGGGTTCAGTGGTATATTTCAGCCTAGACATAGGGTCTCTCTGAGATAACATACCCAGAAAAGGGCCTGGTCCATAAGAGACAGAACATTCAGAAACTCTCAAAATGAAACCCAGAAAGAGCAAATATTTGTTACAGCTGTGAAACTACTCTGGTATCACCACCAGAGTGCTACAAAGAGTTGCATACAAAAACAGAACCTACCAAATTCTTCTCATTCACTTTTTTTCCTGCCCCTCTGTAAGAATTCACATTTTTTTCTTCAAAGCCAAGCACAAGATTTGGGTATTTCCCATATTTTTCCAAAGAAAAATGGCAATTTTATATATATGCACATTGTGCCTGACAAAATTTTTGTCTACAGGCCAAAATGTATATTCAAAGTTCTACTTCAGGTAAAATTGCAAACCACGAGTCAGAGATCCTGTCTCTTTTTTAAAGTTCTTACAGTCAATCACTTAAATCTTGTAACTGTACATAAAAATAAATAAATTTTAAAATGGTTGACTTCTCTTTTTTTTTTCCCCTTCAGAGACTTTTCTGTATTCCTACCCTCCCCCTCCCCATCAGACTGCAGTGGTAAGACAAAAGCTGAGACCCTGCTCCTATAGTTGTCACTGGCAAAACCTCTCTGATGCCTGAATTTCACCCAAACTTCTGAGTCCTGCAGCAACCACAGAAATTAGTGACTGTTGCCTAAAGAGGGAAGGATCCACATTTGTAATCTAGTAAGATTGTTGGGAAAGTACTGAGAATCCTACTAAAACCACAGTTTTCTGGTAGGAGCCTGATCCTCTCAAATATGCAAGCAATTGACCTTACAGTTCAATTGTTATAAAGAGTACAGTTCAGACTGGAGGTGGTGGTTTTAGCTTCAGAGCTATGAACAATTATGTTATTACTGCAATACTGGATAAAAAGGGATCACTGTGGCTTATTTTCAGTCCAGACTTCTTCTCAAATACAGCAAGACTTTCAAATGTTTTCTTGACAACCAAGACTATTTTACAACCAAATTAGTACCTAGTACTACATCCCCAAATGTTTATCCACACCTAGAAGTGATCTCCAAGGAGATGAGGATCAAGGTCACCAAGAATGAATCATTCTGTTTCCCCCCAAAATGGGTATACCACTTTTCACATCAGAAAACAGATCCATATTTCAGTATTGTAGGTAAGCAGAGAAGGTGGATGTACAGATGAAGACATACAGAGGATATCTACACAATTCTATAGATGCAGAATCTGCAATTTAGAAAGTGTATCTAGCCATTTTCTTAATAATACACTAAAATCTGTCTGTTAATAAAGCTTGAGGGGAAGAAAATGTCTTACATCTCAGTTCATTTCAAAGCTATTACTATTACAGACCTACTTCAGAACTGGCACAAATACTGCCTTTCCTGTAAATTACTAGGCTGCCTTCTAACTGTAAAATCACAAAATGGACTCATAGATTAGAAAATCATTCCAGATTATTGATTTTGAATCTTGTATGTGATCTCTCTACTACCATGTTTAACAATATCATTTTGTTCCTACTAACTTCTTCAATGCTGACTAACTTTTCTCAACCCTGTATATATTTTTATACACATGTATTCAATACATTTGAATATATGACATTTGAAATGTAGGCATGAAAACAAGGTTTGAAGTCCACAATTATTCTGTTTTATCTGCTCATGCAGGTTAGTCTGTGTGTCTAAGATCAATTTGTCTACAGAAATACTTAGAGAATTACCAATCCAGTTATAAATTTGTCCTTATATTATGCTCAGGATGGAAAGAGAACCAAATAGGTAGAGAGAAAAAAAGTGAAACTGGACAGGAGATGGCAAAGTGCTCCTAGTGACCTGCAATGCAAATCTGAATTGGATCACAAATGATCTCATTAGATTTGAAATGAGTCTCGTGGTCTTTCCAACCCTCAATGAATGGTTTGTCTACCTCACCAAAGCCAGCATACAGTTTGGCACAGTTTGACAGAACTGACATTTTCAGAGAGCCTTGTTGCTGGGGCAAGGCAGATATTGTAAGTCAGAATAAGTTGTGTTGGCTGATCTGCTGTAGACAAGGCTGTGTGGCAACTGTCAAAAGCTGTCTAGAATCAACAGTGCTTCCTTTCCAAGAGAAACTGAATTAAATCAATGAAACATCCCAGCATATGGGTAAAAAAGCTCCAGTTTTAAGGGACAGTCAGCTACATGCAACTGCTTATTCAGGGGAAAGAACAAGCTCTCTGCACACAGCTCTCAGTATTTTGGGTGGATTTTGCTGCTTCTGTCAAACAATGCTGTCACGTGCTGCACACATCAAACTCGATTTAACTTCCTTGAACGTCACATACTGCTATCCTTAAGAGACAGAATTCCTTCCATCTTACATTCCAAGTGGATGAACAAAATTAATAAGAGGAGGGAGAAAAAACATCATATTAGCTCCAACTTATCCAACTGCAAATGCAATATTTGTGTAATTGTGTATAATCCTTTAAAGTATAATTTAATACATCCCTTTAACAACGCACAAATTATCACTTGACAACTAGAAATAATAGGTCTTTTTGTTAAAAACAGAAAGCATTTGAAGACTAAAGGTTAAACAGGTCTTTTCATCATGATAAATCACTGGTTAATGAGCCTGGTATTGTTGGGTATTATACTTGCTCACTTTAATGCCATTACCTTCTGGTTGTAAAGCTGACACTACTAATGATCTTCATTCTTTGAACTTTTCCACAATATTGACTGGTTGCATAGAGCAGATGTTACTTGGATTTGACTGCAAAAGTGGGAATTCTTCTAAAGCTTAGAGCAGCCCTGAAAAGAATGATACTGAGCACAATGTATTTTGATATCTCTAGGTCAAAAGAGATTCTTCTCTAAGTACCAGCTATTGCTCTTGCAGTTTCTTGGCATCATGCAAAAATCGACCACAGATAAGAGATAAATGTTCTTCATCTATTTTCTACAACCTCTTGATTTTAATGAAGTTCACAACATTAACAAGGAACTAACTCAAGGAAGCTCATATGTAGTCTCTGTTGTTTTACTTGTAACTTCTGCATCAGAGCTGCACAAGTGAAAAAAAAAACCAAAACCAAACCCATTCATTTCTGTATTTCCAGTTTTCCTTGGTCTTGACTGAAGGAGGTGGAGGTCACCAGGAGCTGTATTAGTGAGCCAAGTGCTGACAAAGCAGGATGCTGAAGGCCTGCACACATGTGTTTGTGCACCCACATCCATCACTTGTTGTTCCAGAGGGAAGGAGGCCCAGCAGACCTTCCCTAGTAGGCAGTTAGGAGAAGCAAGTAGTTACTTGACACCTCTTTAACATATGAGTGCTCTCTTTATTTGTGTGAGGGGCTGGGTTCAAACAAACTCATAGAACCTTGGGAGCAAGATGGAAGACTTAAGTCTATCACTGAGTTCAATTTAAAGTTGAAGCAATGTGGAAGTTTCATGTTTATGCCTATTCCTTTTTCTTCCTGACCTTGCCCTTTTCTTGCACCTCTCCTTGCTCTGTTCCTGCCACTACTGGATTCTAGGAAATGTGCAGCATAGGACAAAAATCAAACCTGAGGAAGGCAGAGGTAGTTTTATCTCAATTTACATCAAGTTCTGGGCTAGGAAGATTTTGCTGCATCATAGAACAGAAACAGGGACAACTGAACTCATCATCCCCAATGTCCAACCTCAGAACATTACATCCTACATTCTTTGTGCAGTGCTGTGCAGTAGCAAACACCAAAGCTGCACAGTTCAGTTTTTCCAAGTTATTCTGCCCTCTTTAGCACATTATCTTACATGCCTAACATACTGCAGGGATGTCTAGATTCCTCTCTGCTTTTGCTTAAGTAATGGTTTGGTTTGGTTTGTTTTTCTTCCAGTGAATTTGGGGAGAATAGAGAATGAGGATGTGATTGGTTTTACAAATACCATTCTGGTTATGGAGTTAAGTTTCATGTGTGGTTAAAAAAGAAAAGAAAAGAAACAAGCAAACAAAAACAACAAATACACCAAACCCACAAGCAACAACAAAAAAAAGCCCACAAGACCCAAACATACCACAAGAACAATTTCTCTAAAGAAAATTGCTACTCTATACTAAAAATATCCAAGCTCCAAAAGGCATTTTACATATCCTGCTAGCAACTCAATGATGCTTTAAAAAATATATGTATTTGTTTTCTGAAGTGAGTCTTAAAAGTTTAATCCTGAAGATTCAATCTTTAATGTGCACAGGAAGCTTCAGAAACTTTTCAGTAATGTTAACCTCACAATCTAGAAATATAAGCATGAACCTATTTACTGCCTATCACTTTTGATCCTACTAAACTCAGCTGGATTAAGAGAAGCTTTACATATAATATGTGTATCACATTGGCACCTGTGACTCCATCAGCTGCAAATAGTCTCTCACTTAAAGAACTTAGAGCTACTCACATACAGGATAAAACCCTGAACAAGTGAACCAAAGCATCAACAAAATTAAGATTTCACTTGAGATGTAATTAGGCAGGCACAGTTCATTTAGTTAATGGGGGATAAGAGGTCTGACATGGTCTTTAATATAGCCACAGGCTATAACCTGAGTATTTCTCATCTGAAAGATGTCCTAGTTTAGGCCCTGTCCAAGTGTCAGAGGAAAACTGTCACTTGTCCAGCTTGCAGATAGGAGAAATACTTTTAAAACCATTTCTGAAGTTGCTGTGAGATGTATCTATTTGTCTGTCTCTATATATTTCCACCATCAGAACTGCAGTTTTGCAAAAACCAAGATAGTCTTACCCTGGAGAGATATAAATCCTCTCCTACCAAGTGTATCAAAGACACAGAACAAGAATTTTCATTTAAAGAATATTTACTTGTTAGTGTAGCCACTCAGTTTCTATTTTAGTGCCTATAAATTGTTTTTATCATGGACAAATTAGTGAAAAGTGCTTTGAAAGGCATGTTTTTTGATAAAATGGCCTTTGAAATCATTTTTACTGTGGGTAGTACCAACTTTTTTTTCCCTTTTGCTTATAAATTTTGGTATTTCCCACTTTACTGATAAAACAATAAAAAGAATAGTGACTAGTGCCATGAAAAAAAGCCCTTTGAATCTGGTGGACCACACACAAATGCTGCATGTATTTCAAGATTGTTTCTCAACTAGTTCCACTCAATGCCAGGATTGCAAACTGCACTTTCACTCTCTGTTTTGTGTTCTCAGACAGCCATTACTTTTACCATAAAAAGCTTTCATTTTTAAGAGCCATTTCTGAATTTTTTTTCCCTTGGATGAGATGCAAGACTAGTGGCTGAACATCTGCATTCATTTGGATATTCAGCTATAGTTTATTACTGTGTGAACAGAGCACTTCTACAGTAGTTGAGCTGCTAAAAATCACTCGTGGTAAACATTTCAGCACAAGTTAATGCAAATTATCCAAGAAAGGCTTTGTTAGCCAAACCATATTTACCACAGAGGCAGACCCATTGGGAGTATCAGTTTCACAGGAGGTGGGTAACTTCTTTAATCAAAAGTATTAACCCATTCCATGTTTCTGCCTCTACATCCTACATAATTCCACAGGTCAGTTTACATGTTTTGATACTGAAAAGCAGAACTGTGCATCAGGTCATTTCCCTGAAACTGTCTATCTTGGCTTCAGGGTTTGTGCTCTCCTGATCAAAACCTTCTTTCACAGAATCTTCATTCTCTACCAGCAGATTTGTGATTTAAACACCAGTATCTGTCTTTGTTCATGTTCCCATCCCAATACATCAAGCCAATGATTCATTCTTACCTTGCCTTCCAAAACCAGGGACCACAATTAAAAAAGTATGCTTATAAAAACTGTATCAAGCAACACCTTCACTTACTTATTTCACTTTTTCTCTAAGTAGAAGTTTCACAGCA
>VWZX01010273.1:7081384-7115335 GCA_013399015.1 Galbula dea
CTCTGTTCATTGGGCCTTTTCCTGCACTCAAGTAAAGTTATTATCCTTTTTTTATATACTGCACTTCGTGCCCTTGTGAACCTGTTGAAATGTAGTGAAAGAGAGTTGAAAAGTACCACTGGCTCCTAAAAATAGTGCTGACTACGAGGCAGAAAGGGGGAACTCCGGTTTTATTCAGTGCTAAAGATAACACCATACAGAATGATAGACTCCTCTGAATTGTTTGTTCCCCTTCAGCTATTGTTTGCCCAGCACTGAATGAGCCTCTTAGCCGCACTTGAGGGCCTGTCACAGGTAGGCAACCAACAGAGATAATTCCCAGCCTATGCTTGATTGCCCCCTTATAGACACTCACTCATGATTCTGAAAGGCCTCAGACACTGTTGAATAAACTCCTACTCGCTTCCATAAACTTTTTCTCCCACTGAATTTTCCGGGGATGTGAGCAGCTCCCAGCCCAGCCCAAGGATGCCTCTGAATGCACTCCTGTTCTGAATCAAAGTTTGACAACCCCAGGCTCTTTATTGAACAAGAGAAGAAAACGAGGCCATCCCTCCACGGGAGGAATGTGCTTTCTTCTGCAGGTGAAGACGTTCTCAGCAACGTTTGATTTTGCGGGTATCTGTATGTGAGAACAAGGGACCCTGCACTCTGCTGTTAAACACTTGCACTTTGTTGTCTCTGCTGGATGCTACATGGTGCCTTCCAGTGAAAAGGTGCTTTATGGCACTTCTATTTCTTCTTCACACTCCTTTTTGAGTGACTTGAGATCAGTGCAAGTGCATGTTTAGCCTTCAGAATTTAAATTTCTGTTTAATGGGGGAAACTGTTGGCATTGTTCCCCAGACAAATTCCATTTCATTAGAACAGGAGTGGTGTGACATCTAATTTTCTCTTAGGTGTAGGGTTCTGCCTGTAAAATCTTGTATATTTGAGTGCACCTGGTTCAGACTGATCCTGAATGACACAGCCCTGTCCTTCCCATATTCCAACATTATGAGCTTCTTAAAAAAAACAAAATCATGAAACAACACTTCCCACAGGGCGTGTAAAAATTACTTGCAGTGTTTTAAAAATATACATGGAATCACTGTCAAAAAATCAATACTAAACTTTTGCTATTTCCAGGCATTATTCATCCAGTAATTCCTTTTGATTTTTCCAAGTCCCCTCTAAAAAGCTACAAAAGAGGGAAAGCAAATCAGGTTGTGCTGTAAACAAAACAATTTCTCTTTCCATTTCTAACAGTGTATCAATAATATTTCAAAATCCTGACAACCAAACAAACAGCCAGCCACAGTTCAAAAAAACATTCAACAAAAGGGATTAGTGGCACAACAGCCAAGTCAAGATGTGTGCATCTGCCACCACAGTCAGTGCTGGTCACCAGCAAAAAAGAGATGTCTGCATAATTTAATCTGTTTTCTGGTCACCTTCATTTCACATGTAATGGGTATTGCTAGTTTATCATGAGATCAACCCTGCAATTCATTTTTCCTCTTCTTCTGGCTGCCATTCAGCTCTTCAAAACACTCAGCACTTCTTAAGAACAGGGGCATGTATTTTCTTCTTTGTCTTATAGTGTTGAAAAGAGTGCTGGTCCTCAAAAAATTGATATTTAATTGCAGGTCAGCTACTGAACTAGTGGACAAAGCAACATTTCAGTCACTGTTTTCAGAACTGATATCTCAGCAACACAAATGCCCAGATCCCTGGCTACAACAGTCTAAGCAGATATTGAAGCTTCTACTGCTAAATAAAATTGATGGTTAGAAACTGAACTGTGAGAAAATCCTTTCCTGGGAAGGGGTGCTTCAAAAAGACCATCAAGCACAATCGGCCTCCTCAGAATGTGCTTTCTGGAAACTCTCTCTTCATCTTGCAGGAGGCTGTAAATACCCAATGTGTTTTGCTGGTTAAATCTACCTAGAAAATTCGTAGGGAAAGTTTGCTAGGCCCCAAGAGAGGGAAGGTGAGGTCACCAAAACCCTCCCTGAAGCATTACATCATTTACTCAGACACCCATTATGCTCCCTGAGATGGGTTTAACCCCTCCAGGATCTCCCCTTGAGCATAAAGTCTTTTGCTTCCTTGAACCACTGGAGGGGGTTTGAAAAATACAGTCTGGACTTCCTCCATTCCAAGAGAACAACAGCTTTGACAATGTCCCAGCTGGGGTAAGGAGTAAGCCATATGGTTTGTGTAGGAGTCAAGCCTATATCAAATCCCATTCAAAAAGCCAAAGTTTCTAGGAATTTCAAGATGGCTATTTTATACCCACAAGAGCAACTGGGTTTCCAATTACCCTCCTGCTTCTAACTGTCAATGTAGGCACAAATCTCACTACTATTTGCAGCATTGAGAAGTAGATAATATGAGTCCTGTTTTGTCAGGTTCTCCACAACCTGCACTCCAACGAGCCTAGAGAAAACCTGTAGGAATAGTAAGGTTGGAAACAAAGAGCAAAGAGGAAGGGTAATTTTTGCTAGGTCAGCCTGCAGCAGAGCAGACAACAAAATCCAGACAACAAAATACCTTTTGTAGCACAACAACAGGCTAAGTTCTTTCAACATCTACTGCTACTGCAGTTAATGTCATATATTGAGGCAGATTTACATTGTTCATTAATTAATTTAATACTGGTTTTCATTCTGTGACAGTCCTCATTCTGGTGTCTCAAAGTGGCTTACACTAGTTAGCTAAAAATGACAAGAAGCCTTACAACAAGGGCCAAAATATACCTTCTGACAGTTGGGGAGCTCATAATACTGAGAGTTAAAGCCATAGAGCAAACCTCATCCCAGGGGGTTTTGCCTACTAGCTCAAAGATTTCCACCCCTCCTCCTTCAGCTTCAGGGATACTAATAATTTCTCTGAAACACCTTCATGAAGCTGTTAAGTTGTGGTGTCCAATCAACAGCCCTCTACCAATTAAAGAAGTTTGTTTTCTAGGAGATTTTAAATGTAAATAACTTTGTCCTACGCAGCCCCTAACGATGAACATACTGCCTTAGTTCTCTGTAGCTCTTATCCTCTTAGGTGAGGAGAAAACCTCTGTGTGTGTTCCTGACCCATTTGCATGTCTCCTTGATCTGCTGAGTTGGTGTGGCAACTTGCTAGACAATGGTCAGCATTATGCGCGGCAACTCGCATTAACACTGCAGTCCACAACAGAGCTGGTGTTCTGACAGGCACTAACCCAAAGCAAAGAGAAGAAAAGAATGGAAAACATTAGCCATAAAAAAAGATTGAATATAAGAAGTCTTCAGCTAATATAGCTTATCTGCTAGCTCCTCTCCAGCTCAAGCCAATACCTATTTTGTTAACACAAAAATAACCACCGCAAACCAGGCAGCCGCACAAAAGAGTGAGGTTTAAAACTTGGACCAAACAAAAGTTGATTTGTTAAGCATCTTGCCCAGTTGTCACGATTATATCAAAAAAAGCAGAACTGGGATCCATTAATGAACATCTAAAGGGATGCATGACAAGGCTGGTTTTATTTGCAGTTGACACAAGGCTCTTAAATGATGTAGCTGGGGATCATTTATTAATCCTTGCCCGGTTTGTTTTCATGCTGTGTCAGGGAATCTAAATGGAAAATGGGTGCTTTGCTTTATCTCTGCAATTCTTTGTTTGGATGTTTGTTTGTTTTCAAAGCTTGCTTGTCTGATTAATAAGGCCAGTGTCATGCAGAATAAAAGAGGGATGTGTCACATTAGTTCTTCACACAGTTAAATGTCCTCCTGGCTCAGTGACTGTTTCTCTACTTTAGCAATCACTTTCTAATTTTTCCCCCTATCACATGGAAGTAACACAAAAGTTGACTCCCATTAAAACAAGCTCAAAAAGCCATATACAATCTGATTCTTTGCTCTGTTTAAGCATATAAACCAGGGATCATTCAGGTCGATGTTGTACACCGAAACAAATAAGGGTAACAAACAAGTATGTAGGTTGTGATGAATAAATGGGATTTTTCTAGATGGTCAGACTCCTTGAGTGCAACCACAACGTCATTACAATTCATTTTCCACCTGAAAAATGGGGAAAACTCAGTTTTCCCTTGAAAAATATTGACATTTTTCCCAGCCACTCCCTGCAGGAGAGGAGCAAACTAGATGCTCTTAACAGCTAGTTATGCACTGGCACTCTGAGCTGTAATTAGTCAGTGGGAAATGCCTGATGTCATGGTAAGTGATGGGATACTAGGATTTACAGATTTATTGTCTTACTGTAATGAAATGACATCATCTTAATGCAACATTACTTTTTTTAATTACAGCATGATCTGCAGGTTTTAGAGTATGATATTTGCCCTGCCAGGTGCTTTTACTTCTCAGCTCCCTGCCTTGCTGTAGGAGTGCACAATTAGCTAGGCTAACCCAATCCAACCAGTCCAAAATCTTATCTCTAACTGTAGCAACGAGTAGGGGCCTTCAGGAAAAGATAAGCACACCCTTGGCATTCCCCAATTTTTAACTCCTCCAATTTCTGATGGAGAGCAGATGACAAGTGTCCTTCAACCTAGAGATTGAAGGCACTGGCACTATCTTCAGTGCCAAACAAAGCAAACAGTCAAACACACCACCCTCTGCTAGAGACAAGACAGTTGAAAAGAGATAGCCAAGAAACGCAGGAAGAGCTGGAGCTGACACAGGTTGCTGAGTGGTAATTTAGCTCCATAAAACTACTCACTTTTAAGAATTTGTTTTGACATTTCAGAGTTGGCAATCAAATCTTCTCATTCTGGCAGTGATCCTACTGAGGAAAACACGTCAGCTTCTGCCCTTGATTCTGTATGATGCTGAGATCCAACAAGGAGTATTTATGCGGTTGATAAGAAGAAATGTTATTTTGGTCTAGCCACGTAGTAAAAACACCAAGACTTTGCTGCACAACCATTCATTTTATGGAATACAATGATCAGTGAAGAAAGCACAGATTATTTGTCTAAGGATCAGTTAAAGTCTGGATCTCTGCTTTAATATAGTTATTGTGAGTGAGCCAGCTGCCGAGGATAAAGCCAGGATCAGGTGTCTCCCGGAGCTGAATACTTCTTTCACAAACACTTAGGGTTACAATCAGGCATCATAAACATAATACATCCAACCTCATCAAGACCTGGTTTCCTGACTTGAGCCTACAGACTCATCTGAAGAAGTGAAATACCAAGATAGATGTTACAGGAAAAAGACTTTATATCCATAAGGGCCTTCAGAGGCAAAGACGTGAACTGTGCAACTTTTATCTTCATCTGTTAGAAATTATTTTTCTATGCTTCATCTGCTCTTGCTCTAATAAATTTTCTTTTCCAGTGAACTGTATAAACAGGATATGCTTCTGAAGATATGCTCACATATATTCAGGAGACCTTCATTGCTCCATTTTCTCCATTTGTTTGGAAAAGAGCAAGGAAAGGGAGCTGGAGTGTGTGTGTGTCAGCATTTGAGTCTGAGAAACTTCACATGTAAAGCACTTTCAGGTGCCTATTTTCAGCCTAAGAAAAGAAGTTCTCGTTTCCACCTTTCACATCCCCACCCACCTCCATTCTCCCTGTTGAACTCGTCTGCCTCTCGATGCATTCATCTGCTTTACACTCTCTGGGATACTTTCATTTTTGACACAGAGGATATCAACAAGAAATTCTTAGCTACCAAAAGCTGATCTATGCCCCTAGAAAGGTATGAGCCAGCTTCCACATTTGCAGAAATGATATCATAGTCCTGCCCCTCAGTGTAGGCTGGAACTCACTTGTCTTCAAAATATCCACAACCTATTGTACTTGATTTGAAACCGCGAGTGGCTCGGGGTGGAGTTGATGCCTAACACAGACCAGATAAACTCCAGTCATCCCCTCACAATACTACTTTTTTTTTTTTTTTAATTTAATCTTTAAAAGGACAGGCTGCTGGTTAACTGAGAGTCTCCTATTTGATTGACAGTATCTGTCAGAGGCAATGAACTCCACTTGAACATTGCCTTTATGTTCCTGTGTAAAGTTGTTCAACTGTGACCCTTCCATCTGTTCCAGCTAATCTGAAAGTCATTTAGGCCGGCTTCTCCATTCATCCTAAACACAGCACATTCTCCTGTTAACACACATATGCAAAGTTGTTGGGCTGTCAGCTACGTAAGGGCTTTTTTTTTCCTCCCTGTTTTTGTTTTTTGGGGTTGTTTTTCTTTTTTTTGTTTCGTTTGGGTTGGGTTTTTTGAAACTCTCGTGACATCTGTGTATGCATTTCCCTGTAACAACAAAAACATATAGCAGGAACTACTTCAAATCTTCCTCATTCCTTTTGGGGAATGTGCCAGTAAATCTCAAAGCATCACTTCAGAAAATGGTGCTTTAAGGAGAGGTCATCAGGTAGCTGACTTCAGTGCTCCAATGTGTGTGTATGCAACCCTCCATATTTTAAGGACTGAGACACATGGTTGCCTTGAGGAAGGTGTAAAATCTTTGCCTACAAGTGCTTTTAAAATCTTGGATGATTACTACTCATAAATGGCTGTTCAGGTCAACTTCCTATATCTAGATTGCCATATCCTATTAGATATGCAATTAGAAAATGCATATGAACCTATTAAAAAGAATTCTGGAAGCTTCTGACAATTTCATGCTCTCAGTTAAACTGTGCTTTGAAATTTATCTTGCACAGATCAGAAACTTTTCCACTAAAAATGTCAGCACAGATACTATAATACTTACCAGAAATCTTAAGAACTGGCAAATAGTCTTCTTCATGCACACACAGTCAATACTGAATAATGTTCATTACTGTCCCACTCTGCTGCATATATTACATACACCAAAACTAAGAAGAGCCCCAAAAGTAATTTCTGACTTAACAAGGAAGTACAAGGAGAAGTTTCCTATCCAAGCAATTTGTTATTCTGACACAAGAAAATAATAATAATAATAATAAAAAACTCCTTTACTCATTATTCATTTCTGGTATATCCACACAAGCCAAAGTCCTTACACAAACCTGATTCACTAGGCAGAAAGAAAGAAAAGCTTACTGTCATGCATTGTAAATGACTTTTAGAATAAAAACAGAACTACTAAAACCACCATAGAATGAAAAAAAAAAAAGATACCAATTGGAGAGGGAAAAACTATTAGTGATGTTATTATGGAATTTGTTGTGCATCTAAAGGAGACCAAAATTACATGCTGCTCACATTCACACTATTTCTCAAGTATTTATTATATAGAATGTATACATCTGGTAGACTCTTGACTTTTTGGTAGATGTTAGCACAAAATGAGTGCCTCTTGTAGCAAACCTTTGTTCTCATGGGTGATTTCTCTGACAGAAGTTATACAGAAGAATAGAATCAGGAAAAAGGAGGAAAAAAACCCAACAGAAAAAAAAGCCCCAAATCTCCCTAGCCTACTGTTCAGCTCTGTTATAGAGAAGTAAAGAAACTAGACTTCCTATTCATGTATTACCCACTCTGGTTGTCATGCAAGCTTTTTGGCCTTTCTCATTGTACTTGAATAGTGGTAAAGTAATAAAGGCAATGGGATGAACTTCAGTGCTGCTTTCTCTTTTTGCCTTTTTTTTTTCCTCCCCTGATTCCTCTTAAGATTAGCTTAAGGTTCAACAGCAAAGAATCCTCAGCCTCACAGTCAAGCCTCAATAGTATGAGTTTGACTGTAATTTAGGCTTTGATTTTTATTTATTTTTAAATAAATAAGCATTGTGTTTGTATGAATTATCATCAATAAACCAAAATAATCCTTGTGCACCTATCTGCTTTCCTACTGTTTTCAGAGGAAACCTATTTGTATGTGGAACAAAGTACATCAAAGTTAGAGTTAATTGTAAAACTCTCAAAAATGCACATCTTTTTATGCATCTAGCCTCTGCTTAAAACACAGCCTTTCTACATACCTTCATCAGCAACAAATTTAGGATGAGATTCACCTCATTTAACTTCAGAGGTCTGAACTACATCTGAACTAGCCTAGTCTGTGACAAGAAATATCCTCTTTAAGGGTATGACCCACCTGACCTGGGGGAAATGTCAGCCTTGGGAAGAGACCAGGAGTCACACACCTTAGATGTGTCTGTTCCTCTTCAACAAGTATTCATGCAGTTGAGACAAGTAGCTTGGACTGACTGATGAATCCAGTCTTTCATTTCCTGTAAATACCATTAATAAGGAAGCTTTGACTTAGCTCCCCAACACTTCTGGCTCTAGAAACTTGGTGTACAGATATTCATGTTTGCTCTTAACATCCTCTTGCATCACTGACACTCAAATAAATCTTGTAAGATTCTATCAGTACAAATTCTCTAATTATCATATAAAAGCCTCATTAATAATACAGTTAAAACAGCTTTCTAGTAGCTACCTGTCCTGCCATGGAAATCACACTGGGTTACAAGCAGAGGTCTGGCAGAGTTGATTAGGTGAGGTTCTGAGCACTGTCTGAAGTGTATTGGGCTTTTACTTCATCAGCTGGGAAACGCTGTTGCTTCCTTTTTACATAGCATACTGGAAAAGCAAAATGGATTTGCCATGATATAGAAATAGGGCAGGAATTTCCACAGAGAGAGAAGAGACCACACAGAAGGAGTTCAATTTCCTTAGAGATGGAGGCATTATAGGCACCATGATTTGTTTTCTGTCTCAAGCTAGGCTTTGGACAAAGTTTTGGCTGAGATTTCTGCAGACAGTTTGTGATCACCTCTAAAGACTTCTGACTCTTTAAATACATACATAGAGTGATGTGTGAAGAGTACTTACACAAGCTGAGCAGAAAAACATCAGTGATGAAACCTTGTCACTCTTTCTGCTACATTGCTTCATATGCCCAAATCTACTGGTGTCCTAGACATGTTTATGTTCTAACCCAAACCAGGACATCAAGTCACACCCAGGAACATGCAACTCCACCTTGATTCTGCACAGCCCTTCCTCCCTACACCCAGTCAGACAAAACAGGAGAAAATGTTCTTTCATACTACCAGAAATTCTTAAGCTTTTAAATCTGTTCTGTTTAGCTAACCACAGATGGAATGAGTTCAGTTTTCCAACCATTCCAGTGTGAGACAGAAAAGGTTTGTAACTTCCATGAGGTTCTTTTGCCCCATAGATAGGTCATGGCCATCTAAAGACTCTTGGATTTGCCCACGAAACTTCCTTTTGCCTGCTGTTGCCTGTGGTCATTCCCTTCTCTACTGTATAAGTTTACATTTTGTGATGGAATATTTGAGCAAGAAAACAAATCTTCCTGCTACTTCCTTTTATATAAGTTTAATTATCTTAATAGAACTGATTTTGGAAGTGTGCTTGCCCAAGAAACTCAGATAGAAACAGCAGAGCCAGATGATAATCATTCATAGCTGTCCAGCATCTGATGCTCTTCAAAAGCTCTACTTCTGATGATTTTTGCATTCCTTATCCAATTAGTGCAATGAGATCAGGTCTCAGTCTTTGCTTGAACTACTGCTCAACACAAAAAGCCTCAGCTGAAAGGAAAATGGAACAGAGAACACTGCTGGGAAGCAAACCAACAGAAATGCTGTTTGCATCTCACTTTCAGATCACAGGTGCAGCATTGGGAAGTGGTAGTGTCCGAACTGCAGCAGCAGGGGAGGCACAGAATCACAGCTCAGCTGCAGAATTTGTTCAGGTTTTGAGCTAAACTTTCTCCTTTATGACTTTTTAATCAAGCTTGTCTACAAATACAGGCTGCCTAACCTGATGTTAATTATTCACACGTTCCCCACCCCAACAAATCACCCCCCCAAAAGAAAAATCTATTTTGTAAAGCTCCACTTCTCACATTTTCTTAGAGCTGTGTAGTTTTAGTGCAGTGATTTCAAGAACTTCTCCTCCTCCTGGGGCAGGGGAAGGAGCCAGCTGGTCCTCTGACATGGGTCCTGGGTGGCATGCAGAACAGACATGCACAGGGGTGGGAAACATTGAACTTCATCCTCAGAAAGTATCAAAAGGCCACTTCATTAAACCTTAAGATTTTTTGCAGTGAGGTAACAGCTTATAGTGTATTGCAAAGAGATATGAGAAAGGGCAGATTTTTCTTATCTTTTGTTATTGGAATTGACCCTCAGGGTCCTTAGGCCTTGGTGAGAGCTTAAGCAAGCTTAGATCAAGGAAGGATTTTGAAATTGAATTTATTCAGATTAGCAAAACCTTCCATGAGAGGATTTACTCTCAACAAGCTGTTGCCAACTCAGAGCTTAGAAAGCCCAGCACATTTTCCTGATTTACAATCAACTTGTCTTCTCCCCCCCACCCCCTCAAAAAACAAGGCTGGCCTCATTAAAATGTTTGCAATCAATTTTCACACAGTATCAAAGATTCTCTGCCAAATGTTTATTTATAGGTCCTTTCCTTGGCTGGCCAGATCATTTTCACTCAGCTCACATTACAGGATTTTAGGAAAAAAATAAATAAATTGTAAGTAATGCTAGAGAGGGAAGTGCAGCAGTGCAAACCTGCTCTATTAAAATGAAAGCCACTTCTCAGTCACTCCCATTTCATAATATAAACAGGTTTAGACCTCCTATCAAAATTTATTTCCATTCTGGAACTAAATATGTTTAGTTCAATATTAAAACCTCTGAAAAGTGAGATACATGTTCCCATTTGTGTCCTGCAGACCTCTATCACACAAAGTTCTTGGTCCCAATTGTTTTAGCTGAGCAGGGAGCAGTTTGACCAGTAAAATCCAAACTCAGCATTTTGCCACCTACTTCACTGGGTCAGGGTTTTACCTCACAGCTCCAGAACAAAATTTGCATGGTTGAAATTCATTATATACTTGCACTGGGAGCTTTCTCCCTGCACTTAGACAGAGGAAGGAGATGCAGCAGGGGATGTCCTGATCTGAGATAACCTCTTATCCAACTCCTGCCAACTAGGTGCCACATCACCAACCAATGCAGGAGAAATACCTCTTTCAGCAGAAAAAAGGGTTTATTCTCATACCCAATGAGTCCAAAGTGTTTCACACAACTGCATCAGAGCTATAAATTCCACATGTCCTTCAAACAAACTCACACCTCATCCACTCTGGTGGAAACCTGAATGTCAACAACAACTGCCACTGGGAGGAACCCACAAGTGGAAACCTACCTCTGGGGCAGGGGCTTGAGGGTACAACCACAGAGAACTCAGCTCTAGCACCTGGCTTTGGGCCTCAGACAAGTACAGAACTGTAACAGCCTACCTCACCCAAACTCTGTACAATCTGGGGCTAAGTGGTAAATATTGGGGGTGTTAATTAAAGAGTAAAAATCAGAGCAATACTAAATAGCTTGCTGCAGCTCCACCACCTTTTGATCCCTTTCTGCTTGAAACTTCACAAGTGTATTTTCTATTTCAATTCCAGTTGTGAAAACCTGACAGTGAAAAGCTAAAAATGGATCAACACCCTCAAAGGATTTACTAATATGATAAAATAGTGCAAGGGAGCAAACTCTGCAACACTCCCAAAGAGTTATTACACTGAACTGATGCAGTAAATATTCTACAGGCTTGGTTTCCTCAGCATGTGTGAATTTTTTTGAATGCATCAGTGCTGCTTCTATTTCTCCAGCTAAACCTGTTTTCCTCAACTCAGACCCTTGTGGTTTATTAGCATTAAAAGGAAAAATAAACTGCAAATCTGTGCCTTTCTTACTATGGAAAATTTTACATAGTATTTATCCCCAAAAATCTCTCAGTTTTGAAGCTTTAGCAGGCATAGATTTATAAATCCTTTTCAGAAAAATCCTTTCATTTCATTCCATAAAATGTTTCACAACATCAAAGACAATTTTTAAACTGAAAACTGTGGCTGAAATATATTTTTCAAGGAACATTTCTGTATAAACAAAACTCAAAACTGGCAGCAAATTCTGTAACAACTATTTTCTCTAATAATACAATGCCTCCACGTATTTCTAACTCTGATTGAATTTTGCTCCTTCCCAATGAAATAATTAGCTATCCAGTTTTATCAAATAGACACTGAAGATCCAGATAATGTGTTTTTAAGTGGAAGATGTTAAGAGAAACTACAACAAAAGATTTAGAAACCAAGTCTTCCCTACAGCTCCCTTGTAACTGGGCTGATAGAGACACCTGGGAACTCGAGCAATCAATGAATTCTCAGCCTCTGCATCCCCCGGTGTCTGCAATAGTCATGTTGCCAAAGAACTTTCTTCCTGCGGTTGAAAAGCAAGTAAAAGTTCAGTAAAGAACACATATATTTTTTTCTTTTCGTTACTGAATAAACTATAATTGTTAACATGAAAAAAGACCCACGTTTTCCCTACAAACAAATGGGATTCTTTTTTTAAGAGTCTCTCTGGTTTGTGCTGTCATCTTCACTGTTGCCTGATGTGTGCTGAATCTGCTTAAGGTGCATAGGATTCCCCTTTGCCCTCTTCCAACGTGTGCACATGCATATTTTATGGGAGCCAGGTTTGATAACTCTTGCAAATTCTCATTTTGTACCCTTGCCTAACTCTAAGCCCATTGTAGGTGGTATTAGGCCCATTTCTTGTCAGAAAGATTACTGTTGTATGTATACTATCTTAAATGGTCTTTTTGTGACCTTGCTCTGTACCCTGCTACAAATGAAGCAGGTTTTTGTGCCTTTTTTTTATCTCCTGATGGGCATACTGGGAATGGGGCGGGGGGGGAGGAGGGCAAAAAAAAATCATCATTACACATGCGGTGCACCAAGGCACACAGACTTCCTTGTGACCGTATTTAAAGAAGCAGGCACAAAGAAATAGTCATTGGAGCTACAATAGGGGAAATCTAGTATGCATTTCCAAGGAATCACATTTTGGGGAGAATTACAGAATAATTACACATATGCTTAGATCGGCAGCATTCAATGAAGCGGACAATATTTTGAGGATTTAAGATGTTGGTGTTGTGGTCGTCTCTAAGAAACCAGGATAATTCAGACATTCAAATGCAAAAATGCACCATTTGGAGAGTGTAATGCAGTCTGTTCTGGTCAGTGTTACACATTCGGGAAGGATTCCCTGGCTGCAGACATTAGCCACTTAATACTTAAATCTGTTTCCAAATGTAAAGCATACAACAAAAGTGGTGTGCATTAATGAAACGTATCCTAGCGCTGGTGCAGTGACGCATTTCATTTCATGTGTCACATTACTGCTGTAAAATATAATTACAGCAGATATGCCTGTCTTCCAGCTTGCTAAGTCCTGGGGATGAAATATTATTTAACTAACCATGCAAGAAACCTCCATCCCAGTCACAGCATTTGCTGGCCACTAGGCTGAGCTAATTTCACGTCAACATATGCAATCGAACTTCTCGGGCTTAACGGCTACGCTTACAGACAGCTCAGTCCTGTTGAGTTAACTTCTGAGAGTACAAGCAGCATATCAGGCCATGATAATTGTCAGCTGCTAATGAATTGTTATGAAGTGCCAGCAAATGGGTGCAAATGTTTTGGTTTTCCCTGCCAGTGTCACAACACAGGCCACTGCCCTTCATCCTGGCTGTATTTGTAAGGACAGAGATATCACCACATACAAATTTAAGAAGCTTCACATTGTTCTGTCCAGTATTTCATGAAAGCAAAACCTCTGAGACAGCGTTCAGAATGCAGCAGGGAACCAGCATCTAGCTCTATTTCTACCTCCTTCTACTTTCTTAAAGTGTATTTCCATACTCTCTCAAACACGACACAGCTTTTGCTTCTCTGCATCTGGTCTCATAACTGAGAGCAAAAGAATAGCATCACCAGTAAGGAAACAGTTATTATAGCATTACTTCTGCAACCCAGGATATTCTACAGTCATCAGAAGAAGAATAAATGAGTTTTTATAGTATCTACAGTATCCTACAGCATTTACAAATATGAAGAGCAGTGGTCACATCCTGAAAACTCCCACCAGGATGAGCACACTGCAATACTTGCTGGGGATGTTGGTGTGATGGCAGCCTGCCTTGAAAATTATAGTCTGAGAAACTGATTCTGCTGACATTTATTTCTTTGAAGTTGACACACTGCTTTTTTACAGCTAGAACAGCCTCCAGACCAGAGCACAGCAGAGCTAGGTAGCTGAGGGATGATTTTCATCACATTCTGTTGTTACTGTTAGAGAGGCAGCAGTAAGCTCCTCTCAGACAACTTCCTTTGCATCCTCTAAGTCCAATAAGAAGCAATTCCAAGCAGATGTACAAGAAAAAGGCAAATCTGGTCATATTAGCCTGAATGGAAATAGAAATCATTTAATTCTAAAGAGAGAGTATTAAATCCATCCTGTACTATCTGCACACTTAGAAGCAAAAGATTGCAACAGTTAGTGAAGGTGTGTACAATCATCTGTAACTGTTTACTCTTCCTACTGTGCCTAATAGTCTTTTGGTGAAATTAGTAGTAGTAAAGCACAAAAGCAGCTGTCTGGGAAGTTTATGGTTTTCATTAGCATTTTTGCAGTGTGCTGGAAGATTCTGGAAAGGGAAGAAACAGTAGAAGAACCAAGGTTTGGCTGTCAGACTAGAGGAATGAACATGAGAGTCTGATTTAATTTCATTTTCACAGGAAGGAGAACTGCTATGTAATTTGGTAGCTGAAATCTTCCCTTAGGAGACATCTGTTAGGTCCTGCAATGCTTTCCCTTGTGCCAGCTTTATGCTGTAGCAACTGCTGACCTGAGTGAAGCTACTCCTGATGCACACTAGCCTAGCAGCACAGACACCTCTGTTTGTTCCAGCCTCAACTGAAAGCACTCCATGGGAAGAAATATGTGGCTATCTACCAGCAAAGAGAGTAGCAGTCTCTGTCTCATACTTGCTGGGCCTATGCTGATGCCTCAGAAAAGCCAGATGCCATTTCTTCCTCTCTTACTCAGAGTCCATTGTTTTGATCAACAGTTAGAAGAATCTCACACTTCAACCTCAAACTCATTAACTGAATACAATTTCTGCCAGGAGAGCCCAACATCCTCATGTATTTGTTGTTCAAGCTGTGAAGCTGATGGGATAGTACAAGTGAGGACACCTGTGCAGCAGTAAGAACTTCAGCTGGAGCTTGAAAACAATCATTTCACCTGCAGACTCCCCAGCCTAAACCTGTCTTCTTTATTTTAACTGATGTTTCTCACAGCTGGAAGACATCAGACATGAAATGTGTAGAACAAACCAGTATTCAGCAAAGAATAAACCCTTCTCAGAATGTTGGGGTTTTTTTTGAGGTCTTAATTTATCTTGGCCATCCTTTGATAATAGAAGTTTGGTGGCTTGGGAAAGCAACTTCATATTGCCACATCCCCACTGGCAAACAAGGCTCCACAGGGTCTACTGTGGTTTCCACATTCTCTGCAGAACTAGGCAGGCAAGCTCTCCAAGCCTGGCTCAATTTACATCTTGTGTCAGCCAGCCAGGACATGTATTTCCTCAAGTACAAATGCAATGTGATGTACTCCCTTCTGAGAGCCATAGGGAAGTGCAACAGCAACTGTGATAAAACAATCATCACCTCTATGCCAGAGGTCAGCAAAGAAGAAAATAAGTAGCTTTGGCTACAAGAAGTCAGAAGTTTTCTAAGGTGACTCAGAAACATCCTGATACTTATTCTGGGTTCAGGTCATGACCACATCTGTCTGATGCATTAAATCAACCTTTTAAAGTAAAGGATGTCATGTCCTTTCTAACCTGCCTACCTGCTTGTTAGGATGCCATTTGCAAATGGTCCAGGCAATCTACTGGACAAAAAACTGTATCCTAGAAATATTTGGAGTTACATCCCTGCCTACCACTAACCAACAGAGCACTACAGTCATTCCAACTGGCTGAAGATCTAACCTCACAACTATTTACATGCCTTCCAAATACCCAAAAGCCTTAAACACTGCATTCACATTTCATCTGAATACTCTGAAATCTGATAAACCACCACTCAGATGCAAAGCAGCAAACAGCTAAAAGACAAGAAAACTGTCTTGAGTTCTTGCTTGCTATAAACGTGGAACTAACAAACAACCCAAACCACACAATACAAACGTGCCCACAAGACAACCTTGCTGTGGAACAAAGGACACGGCAGCTCTCCGTACTCTGGCTGCCTTTTCACGCTCTCCCTATTCTTCTAGGGAAATCTTAAGCCATGAAATTTCTTTTTTGTTAGCTCAAAGACATGGTAATGTCAAGCATTCATGACCATAAGCATGGAAAATTGATGAAATTACAGTGTGTTCAGGAAAATAATACGGCGATGAGAGAAAAAAATCTCTGCTTGTAGCTGCGTCCTGGTGGCAGCTTTTTGAACAGGTGAACATTTTTTCCTCCCTCTGTGCAAAACATCTCTTTGCATGAATACATCAAACAGATGCCCAGGGAGAAAGGTCAAAGGGAAATAGTCACACAAATAATTAAGATATGAAGAGACAGTGTACTAAGTTCATTAATGCTTTCCACTGTCTTCTTTGGTTAAGGTGCACCTTTCAGCTTGATACGAGATAGTGTCTGCAAAATGGAACTACTAAAATGGAAAATAACTGAGCCAGGCTTATCACTGCCAAAAAAGAGGAAAGGCAGAGTATGGATAACAGGCTAGCTCTCTTCCAGACTCACCACGACCTAGCAGAGGTTATCTGGAAGCCTCCCAACCCACCTTCACCTTCTCCCAGATGCTCCTGATCCCGATTCCTTTGTTTGTGCAGTTACAGTGGAGTCTTCTTCACACAACTTGCTCCTACACAGTGGCTAGGTGAATTAATAAATAAACACACAAAGCCCAAAGATCACATATAACATCACCTTAAGGAATTAAAAGTCCATCAGCATCACCTCACATGAAGGAGAGGACTTGGCTAAGTCCTCAGGCCCAGCTCTCGGAAGCTCTTCCTCACAGGAATAAAGGAGTATACTGAGTGTGTGCTGGTGACTCAGCTGTGTCTGAGTAGCTGTGTTGGCTCTCAACACTGCAGTGTACTCTCCCTGGGGCAGGTATTTCTCTGATAAAGAGCAAAGCCTACAGGCTCTATCATCTTCTGGCCTGCACCTAGCTCTCTGCATAGGCCAATCATGTAGAGCACTTGCTCAACAAAATGCTTCCAATTATTTCTTTGAAATTCTTGACATAATTTTCAGTTACTTCTACATAACTTTTCAATCTTACATGAACTTCAAGCTTTCAGATCTTCTACAAAGGTCTCTTTTCCCCAGGTAGACAGAATACACTCTCATGTGTCCTATCCATGCAGAATGTGCACAAGGATTTAGGAAGGAACAGCACAGTCATAGACCTCTATCCCAAACCTGAGCAAGCTTAGCTGCAGCTAAGAAAAACACAATCAAAGACAAATCTGCCACCATTTGGCTTGCCTTTGAGATTTGAAAGCAAGAATTTCTGTCACTAGGGCTCAAGGCCATATTCATTAATGTGAAGGTAGATGCATGACTGAGTTTCCCTATGAGTTTAGCTACTGCAGGCTGACACAAACCTCTAGACTCAATTCTGTTTCAAGGCAGCACCCAGTCTGCCACAAATGATGTTCTCCTTCAGTCTGTGGGCATGGGACCTGCAACAAAAGCTTCTCTCTCCTGGCCCAGCTTTCATCTGCTCTCCAGAATCAACCACCCAAATCTCACACATCTTGAGGTTTACTCAGAGGACATTTTACTGAACTTTCTAGCCAAGCAAAGGTAAGGCTCATTTTCTGGCAGCTGCCATCCTACTACCACTCTCACAATCACAACCCATTTTTTTGGTCACTTTTAACTAAAAAGTCACCTCTTAATGGTTTCCTCCACAAGTCTGGGGACCTGGGCTGTTTCCTTAAAAGCTGAGATGGCTCCAGAAGCAGATGTACCTCACATCTCAAAGTCTGCCACAAACCTGGGGGAAGCATTAACATCACTGCAGACCCCAAAGTCCCACATAGTTCTTTGCACTTGGAAAAAGTAGGAGTGAAACTTTGCCACCTAGGCACAGCCACTCATTCCCTCCCCCAAGAATTAGGTAGCTCCACAAAGCCCAAGGCAGAGGCCAAACAGGGAGAAGTCCTGTCCTAGCATCCTGGCACACAAGCTAAAGGCAAGGTGATCAGCACAAGTGCTGCAGGAATCACAGGTTATGGTTTCCATCACATATTTCTTCGTTACCATCCCCTCTTTGTTGTGCTCATGCTCAGGTTGCCCTCTCGTGGCTGCTTAGCTGAAAAAGCAGGACCTGCCTCAACTAACTCACCACTAATCTGGGATTACTAATGTCATTTTGGAAGTTTAAGACCAGCATTTTACCCCGAAGAGTGGCCCTTTCTAGGAGAAAGTTTTATTTCTATTAACTCTACCAACATCCTTACATATTTAACTTCGAAGTCCTAATCCCCATGAAGTCCAAGGAGAGAAGGAGGTGGTGACACACAAGCTCCCTACCCCAAATGGCTATGTCTAGCTCATGGCTTGCAGGCTCCTGGGTGACATTTGAACCTTGCTCTGCTGCCTGCCCTTCTGTTCTAATGCAAGGAGGATGGCAAGCTGAAGTGCAGTTTGATTGTTCAGACTGTTACAATCCCTGCCAGACACCATCTCCTCTGCACAGACCAAGCATCACCAAAGCATGACTTGCTTGCTCTGCTTGCAGCAGTAAGGGAAGGTTTCCCTTCCTGGGCCATGTGCTTTCCAAGCACCTCTCCTCATCCCAGACCTCATCTGCCTCCACACATGGACACACAACACTTTCATTCCTACATGATCCAGCACTTTAAACACATTCCTATATATTTTGTGGTATATCTCAGCAGATAGATACATAGCAGATGCCTATGGACACTGCACTGCTTGAAGCCTCTCTGGTCTAGGAGGTTGGAAGAGGAATTAGAAAGTGTCTCAATTCTTCCCAGTTTGTTTCAAAAGCAGCTGACAAATTGGGGGGGGGAGGGGGGCAGGGAAGGGGAAATTAATCTTGTTAATTTTCAAGCCATGACATGAGCAAATGTTCAGAATGACAAGTCCCTGGCTTTATCTAAACTCACTGGGAGATGAAAGCATTTATAACAACCGGTCTCTAGAAAACAAGCTTTCCTTCTGACACTGTGCTGCTGTTCTGTGAGCCAATGGATGCTTCTCCTCATGGATTATTAATTAAAACCTGAATTAAGTCTACCAAGAGTGACAAGGTAGTTCAGTTGGAGGAGGAGGAGCATTTTGAAGAACTCAAGAGTCACCAGCAGCAAGAAAGCAACCATAAACATGGAGTGCCTTTATGAGCTCTTGGAGGTTCAAGATGATAACCCTACCCTAAGAAACCATTCCAAGTAGAGACATGGCCTTTCTGCTCTTCTTCAGCATGAGAAGAAAATTGGTGAGTTCAGAGTGAGCATGTGGATGTCTTTAATATCACACAGCAGCAGCACAGTAGAATTATTTTCTCCACCCCTGCCAAAAGAGGTGAAATTTGATCTCATAATCTGAAGAAATCACTGCTGGAGAAGCACTAGATTGTTCATAAAACATATAGACCAGCTCCTAAACAATGTATTTTATTGCCAGGCAGTGGAAGTGGGTTTTGTTTCAGGAGGCCAAATCCTCCCCCACAAGAGAGGAAACATTCCTTTCACACATGTTCTGGCAAAAATCACCATGCACAAGACTGCTGAGAAATTGGGGAGATTTTGTAGATTCATGAGGACTGAGAACCACCTGACACTTTCCTGTCCCTCTGGCTTCTCTGTGTGAAGTCCTTTGTGGTTGACAGTGCTTTGTAATGCTCTCTTTGAGTTTGATTTAAAGCTCTCCTCCAAAACCAGGTTAGAATCTGTGATGAACAACCTCTGGAATACAGTAGCCACTCCCAGCAACTCTGCAGCACTTCAGCTGAACTATAGCAAAAACAATTTGTCACAGCAACAGCTGAAACAAGATATGTCAGCAAGATGAATGTCTTGTTCATCCAGACTGCAATGCTGGACTAGAAGGGGGAAAAAAATATCACTGTTTCCAGCATGTGCTAGGCAAGAAGAAACACTAGTAATTTAACTTCAGGAAAGATGGATAAATGTCTGTATCTCATCAGGTTTCTTAGAATAATCCCTGGCTAAGTAGAGCATAAAACTGACCCAGGTCAAGTCTGTTCATTCATATTCTCAAAACCAATAAATATAGACAGGCATTCTTCAAACATCCAAAAATCTCTGTTGGGGTGGCTACCTTTTTCTGACATAAGTAACTAGGGAAATTGCACTCTCCAAAGGGCTCACTTTGACTAGGGGTTTGGGTGTCATATTTACTTTATTGCAGTTATTTAACATTCTTTTAATTGCCAAGTTCTAGTCCTACATCTTGGGTCTCAATGGCCAGATTGGATTGTTCTTATCCTGCATAGTAGGCTTTCAAGTTAAAATTTTACCCATCATGCTAAGACAGGGCTTATCTTTTACTTTATGGAAGTTAGTGTACCTCTAAAAAAAATCCTCACAAACAAAAATACCCCAAAGAACCCCAAAACAACAATAAAAACCCACCCCAACAGCAACAACAAGCAGCCACACACACACACAACCATTTTTGGACCTGTACCAAGCATCTTGTAGCCAAATGTGAGTGAAAGCAAGTTTTTTTGTTTGTTTCTTTTGAAACCTTTGGTCCAGTTCTGCAATCCTGCAATTTTCTGTTTTCTCCTCCCAGTGCCTGCTCTTGGCTGCAGTATTCTGATAAATTTACTATTTATGTATAGTCAGCTTCATTAGCTTACTCCTTTGCATGGTCCACCTCTGTTGCTACCTAGCACAAACCTCAGCTTGGTCCAGGATTCTACTTTTGACTGAGATACAAATCACATGAAATTTTAATTTGACTGATATGGAAAAGCACAAGCAGCATATTTCTGGTTTGAAGAGCTAACAGACAAAGCAGAGATGTCCCACAGACCTTTGCCATGATTAGAAAGGAGAAACAATTGCAAATTCTTGCTCTTGGCTCCCAGGTGCAGAAGAAATTTGTGGCTTGCCTTAGAGAAGCAGAGGACTAGAGAGAGACCTCTCCTGTTCCAGCTCCATTTGCTATTACTTCTAGATTAATCTGTTCAGTAGGATTTCTTTCACCTCCTTCATATTTCTTCTGCCTTTTTCTTCTTTCCTTTAAGTTACAACTCCCAAATACCCCAACCAGAAAAAAGTAATGCCTTGGACAAATCACTCAAATTCCTGTGCTGGATCTTACACCTAATCTATCTATCCACCCCATATAAATGTCTTTAAAAAGTCATATATTATGAAGCTTTGATCCTATTCAGGTTTGCTCACATTTTGCCTTTCAAAGCTTGAGTCTGTTTTGCAAGCTTTACACAGTATACAAAATATCACCCGTCCAGTCCAGCCTTTTTACATCACCAGTGCTTTTCTAACAAGCTTTGCCAGCTGCATGCATAGAGTAAGGATCCCAGAGCTGATTTCCTAGGACTCACTGCCTCCAGTTCCCAAAGCTGGAGAGGAGAGGGCAGGGTGGGAGTGTGGCACCTCAGACTGTCTCAGTGCTACAGAATTGGGGGAAGCACATCAGGATCAAAAAACATTTGCTTCAATTATTTTATATATATGATTCTATTATAAAAAGCCTGTGAAATCTTCAGAAGCAAGGTGGTACTTTATATATATATGATTCTATTATAAAAAACCTGTGAAGTCTTCAGAAGCAAGGTGGTTTTCCAGGAAATTTTAGGCTTTAGGGATATTCAGTCCCTGAAAATTTCCAAAATCCTCCTCACCAGTTTCATCAAAGATATGACAGTAAAATTAATCATCCCCAGAGTATTTGTCTGAAATTAAAAAAAGAAAAAGAAAAAAGAAATAGAAAATTCCAACTTCTTGCCCTTTCTGACAGAAATCATTCCATTTTGACCACCTGATGAGCCCTTGGGGTTAATTAGAAAATCCCCATCAAGAGCTCAGAGGCCAATATCAGCTGTCAAAATCCCACATTCCCCTCTTTCACCTCTTTCAAGTGCAAAACAACCTGTGTCTGAAGATGTGCCAGAGAATAAAAGGGCACACCACAACCACTGTGGGCTCTGACTTAGACCTATTCATGGCCTCACTACTATGAATACAGCAAAATCTCAAATGAAAGTTTTAATCTCCCCACTGCATTCAATCCAAAGAGAAAAGGGCTTCCCTTTTAACAATTTCCCCCCTTAAATCTTTTGTGTGGCTCTGCTCCTGAAAAAGCTGAGGTTTTGCTCAGCCTCAGCGAGGGCTTTTTGCCATAGAAAGCACTGCACCTAACCCCTTTGTGCTGACATCAGAGTAAAGGTCTCCTCTGACCAAAAGTAAGTCATGCAAAAGGCCTTCAGAAGGTCTAAATACCAACTGGACAAGAGCAGAGTTAAAAGTGCAGGCATCTGATCTCACCCAACTCCCTTGCCTCCTGCTCTTCTCTTTTGCCCAGAGGTGCATGTTAAATACAAAGATGAGAAGGGCAAAATAAACAGGGGTGGGGGGTGAGGGGAAGAGATCTGCTGTAACAACGCTGGAAGAAGAGAAAAAAGCTGCATTACAGCCTGTGCCCTGCATCCCCACCTCTCTCACACCTCCAGGTGTGTACAGAGATACACAAGTGATGCTGGAAAGCACAGAATTGTTCCTCTCCCAGTCATCACTAGCTGTTTTCCTCCCTACTTAAGCAGAAGTCTCTTGCAAAAAGAGCTGCTAACAGTTGAATTTCATATTCAATTTAGTGAATGAAGGCAAAGGATAAAAGCCATGATTTCATTAAGTAATTGCTAAGCCATGTGCAGAGGCATTAGGAGTATGGGTAAGTGCAGAAAGCCAGAATAAACTGATTATGAAGGTGTGCCCAGAAAAGGATGCATGTTCAGGTGTCCTACTCCAGCTTTTGGAGCTTGGGGAGGGGTTTTTGCTATTTCACTGCAAAAAATACTTTTTAATCCCCCTTTACTGTGAGCAGAAGGTTTCTTTCCAAGTGTCCCCAGCCTCCAAGAGCACCACCTTGCCTCACCTCTTCTTGTGCCCAGTCCCTCTTACTGACATGAAAGCAGCCTGATTTGATACCCTCAGGAGAGGCAAGTGCTTGCCTTCCTGCCCAGGACAGCCTTCTCTCCCCTTCAAGTGATGAATCTGTTGCCATTTTCTTCTCATGAACTCTAGGCCCAGCAAAAGATGGCTTTATAGACACTGCTGAATGGGGACCCTCAGGCATTTTGATCATTTATACTTGGTCAAGGTTGTTCTCTCACCTCCCCTTCCACAGCATGTTTTCTTATGATGTCCTTGTCAATCATGGATGAAATGAGAGCATTTTAACAGCATCTGAAGCCCACAGTTGAGTGCCATACAGCCTACAGCATGGTCTCTGAGGTGGTTTTTGCATAGCAGAGGAAGCTGTGATATGAAGACCTGAGCATTGAAGATGCAAAATGAACATATGCACCATATTTGCCTTGATGGTCAAGACCTGTGGCCAACAGAGGTGGTGGACAGAATACCCTCAAGCATGATGATTCTCTCTTTGACAGCAAGAAGGAAAACACTGAAAAACAACTAAAATGGGATACTTTTTACTGAAGAGAAAGTTTTACAGACCATTGCCTGAACTCCTGCATGGTCTTCCCTCAGAATTGAGTTTGATCAGCTGTTGCTATTTTACTGAAGGCAGGCAGAGAATCAAGAGCACCTCTGACTTGATCAGAGCTAGGTAAGATTCTGAAATCATGGACTAGCTGTCAATCTGCCATAAGGCAACCAGAAAAGTTGGCAACTAGTAGTACTGTGTGTTAATACCATATGGTTCAGCTGAGAAGCCTACAACTCAATTATCTGCAACTAAGTAAACATTCTGTAAGCTATGGCTTTATGCTCCCACTTAGCCACAATTTAAAACTCACTGCCAAAACCTCCTCTTGGATGCAACCAGTACAACCCTTACAGTGTTTTCTAGCTTCTACATCCTTCAGTGGTGAGTAGCACTTCTCTAGTTTGTGCATGCAAAAGTATTTTAGATAAGATCACACCACAGGGGTGATACCAATTCCACTCCCTCCCCAAAAAGATCCTCTGTCAAATAAAGACAACTTAGGGCAAATTCTAAAGCTCTCAGTGTCAGCCACAGTGATGAGTGCAGTGTAAGAATGATAAAGCCAAACTGAACCAGGCCTGATCTGACAGGCAAGTCCCAGGGGATCTGCCTACTTGCAAAATGAACATTGCTGTGCAAGCCAGTGCCTTTGCTTAGGAATTATTTAATTTATATGCCCTCAGAATGAGGTCATCCCAATATCATGCATGATCTCTATCAGCTTTACAGATGCCTTAACCTGGGAATGTTCAGGCTCTTTGAGAGCCATTCATACTTGGCAGATTGATATAGTAACTGACAATTCACCTCCATCCAAGTGTATCTGAGGACACAAAGCTCACATAAATATTGTTGAGCTTATCCCATTGTTGGTTATTTACTTCTGCCATTCAACTTTCTACAGCTCTGAGAGGAAGATCATTTCTCTCCGTGTCATATATCTGACTTCCCCAGCAGACATGAAAAGCTCCTTGTTTCCTTTTTACCAGTAATGAACTGTGCTAGAAATGTCAAACCCAGGTTTGTTCCACCCTGACCAACAATGTGAAACATAGAAGTAGGGGTGGACAGAGATGGGTGAGGAAGCCTGGCTGTAGATTTCTGGAAAGTATGGAAAAGAAAGATTTCTGAAGTATGGGGGGAAAAAGTAAATCTATGTCTTAATTAAGCCTCCAGAAAAGCTTCTTGAAGTAACTACTATGAACATCACAGGCAGACCTGATGGATGGAATAAGGGAAGCTTGGTAAAATTAGTCAATTTACATCATTTTCCTCTGCAGATAGGACCATGGAAAGAACCCAGGAACCTTGGTGCCTTGTACTGTCTTTGGTGCACTAGGTACCTCTGCTTTCCACTGTGTCAAGGTAAATACAGGTCTTGTATTTGTCTGAAGTACTCACAGCTAACTCACATGGGTGTGTTTATCCAGGTCAGCTAGTCAAGCACAGAGGCTCCATTTCATTTGCCTTCAGCTTCCCCCAGACTAAACAACCAGACCTACATCAATCATTGGGTGTAAAAGACATGGAGTAATTGGACTAGAAGGTTGTCAACAGACTGAGGGCTTCTGTTCAGAAAGTGGATGTCTTGGCTTTCTCTTGGTCCTGCTTATTCTTCATAAATGCCAGAGCAAGACTGCAGTGTCACTATTATCTTGCAACAAGGTTCTGTTAATCAGGCATGTCATTTGCTTGTATGGCCCAACCTTCTGCAAATCCCAGGCATTCCCCTTCCACAAGAATTCACCACAAAAATACTGCAGTGTAGCTGCTTTATGACCATGGCTAGGATCAATTAGTTTTGTGCTCTCAGACACTGGTCTGGCAACAGACACTACAGCAGTGAGGTTTTCTACATAAATAAGAGGGTTTGATCACCATCTTTCCTTTTCAGTGGTAGTTTGTCAAGATCTTTTGCCTAATTCCCAGCTCAGCATTCAACTAAGGAACAGCACAGCCTTCCCAAATTGCTCTGAGGAGCAATCAAGGAGGTGAAAGCCAGGTCAATACACTAGAAGGGTAGTGTTGGTGGGCTACACTATGGTTAAAAGAGAAAAAAGCAACCCAAAACTTGTAAGTTAGAAGCAGTAACCAAAGAATTTAAGAAACAAACACCAGAGCAGACACCAAGAACCCATGGGATTATGCAGCCAAGAACATGAAGGCAATGGGGCAGGAGGAACCAGACCTTCTTCATCCAGAAACAGGCAGCTGCCAAACAGCTCTGATGGGGAATGTCCCTCTAAGTCAGGACTGGCACAAGATCTGACCTGGGCTGTGTGTGCCTGAGACAGCCACAAGCACTAGAGTTCAGGTGCAGCTGGCAACACTCTACAAAACACCATTGCCTGGGCACGAACATAGTTAGAGATGATCTACAAATGACAATATTCCTGCCTAGAACAGGAAGGATTTTTACAGTCTCATTTGCTTTAGCATAATCTGCAGCATCAATTTGACTGTATGCTGCCTTCTACAAGGGTGTCCTTCAGATGTCATCTCCAAAGGTGAAATGCTGGAGACACTTGTTGGGAGGGGGAAGCCCTTTTCATCTTTGAGCCTCTGCTTAGTGACAGCACCAAGACCCCACTGGCCCTCCTTCTCTCACCATGCTGTTAAGCTGCACATGGCCAGCAGAACCCTGGTCTCTCATTCCTCTGCAGCAGATGACAACCAAGCTTACACACAAATAGCATTTACACTTCAAGTGAATTTGGTTCTCCAAAGTTATTTCCCCACATAGCTTCGCTGCAGTTCAGCACTTACTCCACCTACACAGCATTTCTTTTTTTATTTAGGCTTCATTTTTGTTAAATATCAGAAAGGGTACCACTGTTGTAACTGCTAAAAGCAATGCTACTTACATCAAATAGAAAAATGTAAGTGCAACTGGCCATTAGAACACAATTTTCTTTCAGGAGGGTGTCAGACTTCCATGTGAACAAGTTTAGCCTTCGGTTTGGCACATCAGGGTCAGGGGAAAAAGAAATGGCTTCAGGAGCCCTATAGAGGTGCTTTTGCTTCCCTGACTTCTCACACAATATTCTTTCAAATGAATTTAAAGCTTTTCTTGTCCAAATCCCTGCAAAAAGTAACCACGCTGCAGTTTTTTCCCCCCTACTATTATGCAAATAGATTAATCAGCCAACGCTCCAGTGAGAATTAATTTATATTTGAATCAAATGAGGCCTTAGAGTCTTTCTAACCCAACCCCCAGGCCAAGGCCTGGGCTAGGTAGCAACCTCATATTATTCATTTGACGAAATGTGAACTGACATAAATACCATGGCTAACTTTCAATCCGATTACCCCGTTACCTCCCATCAATGCTCTCCCAGCCATCAGACTCCAGCGTCCCTCCTTTCACCAGCACAGCCAACAACTGACAACTCCTCCCTGATAAACAAGCACCCACGCTGCCACCTCAGACCCCCACTCTTAACCCATCATCCCTGCTCAATGGCCCTTATTCGACAAGGTGCTTTATTTTGTTTGTAGGAATCAGGGAGGACTAAACAGCACAAAAATACTGTTTTGCTAGGGGCTGCAATTCAAAGCTGCCCTTTGAGGGCTGTGGAGCACTTCAGGCACTAACAATAAACATCCCAAACTATAGAAGCATGGGTGTCTGTCTGTACAGAGATATATGTACTGGCATGCACACAGTTAATTTCAACAGTCACCAACGTCTCTTAGCTTTCATATTCTCCTTAACCCTTAAAAATAAGTCAAACAATGTTTGGGGCTGCTACATCCAAAGGTCAATGTAAAGTGAACCCACATTTTGCACAGCACCCTCATACTAAACTCATGTTGACAACCACTAAATTCTTTCTATTGCCCTGCACAGGAACTTGTATTTTTTTAAAAGGGGTTGGTTCCCTCCCCCCCCTCCCTTAAAACTGTAAGCATTTTAAAAAGCTTGGCTAAACAATCCACCAGGTGTGAGAAAAGCCTTTTCTATGCAAGCAGCTCTGTGTCAGGAAACCTACACTTTGTAATTAGATTAGCAAGCAAGGACTGAATAGCTCTGATCAAAACATCTTTCTCTTCTCCCCCTCCCCATATTGTTTATAGTGCATAACTGATAACTAAGCTTCTCTAGTCATGGTTAAAATCTACTTTAAAAAGAGTCCTGTGCACTCTGGAATTTAAATGAAGAGGAAAAGAAATCAAAGTGCACATTCTTTAAAAGCTAGAAGTAATTACTTGGCTGCCTGGCTTAAACAAAGCTTTATTTGAAAATATGTCATAAACCAAACCCTATGATTTAACAGTAGCTCTTCAGGACAGCTCCACTTAAACCACATCTAAGGTACAGAGTTAATGATGTCATTTTTGCTTTAAGGACATACTTCACAGTGAACAGGCTAGGGGAGAAGGAGGACAGTCCTCTTGGTCGCATAGCCCCAGCTCCAGGGGACACCTCAGATACCTGGTATGAGAGCTGAAAAGTCCTCAGCCCAGGAGGATGGTTCTAGATGCTCTTGTGGGTTTTTCCATGTGGACAGAAAATGTAGTTATGTACTGGAGTCCATTTCCCAACATAAAGAGCAAGTTTGAAATGTACTGGCTTCCTGGAGACACTAAAAGTGGGATGAAAAGGAGCTGCAGGGTGTTAGAGCACATCCTCCTGGTCCTTCAAGGGAAGGGCTTACACACAAAGGTATGATGCTAAATGGAGAATAAGCCAAGAACAGCTTCTTCCTAAAGATTTTGTATAAAAACCTATACATCTTTGTTGAAAGTAAGTAATGAGACTGTTTTACAGTCCTGCTCCACTTGCCCAGAGTGCAAATACCCCAGTTTTGACTTTTGATCTCAGTTCAAACCAGAGTCAGTCCTAGTTTGTACTGTGGGGCCCGAAATCAGATGCAAACCCTTGCATGAAGTGATTTTTCCAAAGAAAGATCTCAGATTCCTGGTTCCTTCCTCTCAGATCAGTACACCTCATAAATCCCATGGCTATTTCATCCTTCCTAGAACAGTCTCTTCAATATTAGGGCTGGAGCACCAGAAGTGAGATCTCAGAAGCCTTCTCTTTTGGTAAAGACCCTGTAGAAATAGAAGATGATAACATGAGGACATTCTGCCTTCTTCCCCTCACAAACCTGGAGGCACTTGCAGCACACAGAGCTGTCAGACAGCAGTGAATGAAAACTTTTCCAAGCTTCTGCAGCTGTCCTACCTCCTCCTGCTTCTGCTGTAAGCACAGCAAGAGGGAAAAGGCCTAGACATTAACTGTCCCAGTGCCAAAGTCCAGCTTCTTTGCTTTAACTGCCACTTGAGGGAGGCTCTGACCTAAGGCAGCAATTTAGTCCTGTCTCTATACTTCCACTTTGTTGGTTTTTGTTTCTTTTCTGTAGGAGCAGTAAACTTTCAGTGAAAAAGGAGGACAGACAAATTTTGTTGGTGTGATAACATTAGGGAAAAGTTTAATAAAGGTTTATAGGTGAGGGAATACACTTCCATTTAAGACCTAAACCAGAACTATTTTAAACATACTAGAGAACTGCCCCTTATGCAAGTACATCTACAAATCTGGAGGATGAAAATGTAGCTTAAAGATATTAATGTCCTCCCTCCTAACCTTTCTGGGTCTGGTGAGTAGCAGCCAGAGTATGGCTCCTTGAAAATAGGACAGGACAACTTGACCTTACCAAATTTCCTCAAGTTAAATTTTAAATCTGCTAAATCCCATCCAATGCCCCTCAAGACCTTTCTAGTGACACAAGATTTGATGCTCTCTACCCTCTTATGTTTGAAAAGGAAAAAAAAAAGACAAAATTCATGTGATGATGACAGCCAAAAATATGAATGTAACCACTAAAAGATAATTTTCACCAAATAGTTCTCTTTTCTACAAGCATGAGGGGAAACCTGAGAAAACCTGTTCCAGACTATGATGAGCCCATTCAAACATCCTAGTTGTCTGATTCTAAACTCCAGCCTTTGATATTTCCCCTGCAGTATCAAAACACTCCTGACAAAGTACTGAACAGAGACAAGTACATTCAAATTCTTCTAGGGCTTAACCCCACTGCATTGAAATTAGCACAAGTTCTGCCCCTGACTTCAGCCCTGACAGAATGAGCAACATTCTCAGGCCAAAGGCATGGGGAAAAGCTTTTCTACAACTTTCTTTACACGCTTGCACTCTTCTTAGTCCTAGAGATTTCCATTTGCTTTCAGAAAGCTAAAGGCATCAATGGGGCAACACGTTTCACCATGTATCTATCTAATCTCACAGCTGGTGGAAAGTAAGGAAGGATTTATATTTATTTATATTTATTTTGCTTCTCTGTGTGTACTTTCCACAGGTTGGGGAAGCTCCCATGAGAAAGGTTCTGGGTTTTGCTATTTCAACAAAGTTCTACAAGTGCAAGAAAAATCAGAAGCTCATTGGCTTTTGCTGATGATACAATGGAAGAGCCTTTCATCTCAGTACATCCTGAAGCTGCACTGCTTGCAAAGCAAAGCCCAGAAGAAGGGCAGTCCTGTTCTAGTCTCCACAGCAAGCCAATGGAGACCCGGTGCAAAATCTGATGGCTCTGCAGGGAGCCAACCATCCTGATTCCAGAGACCTTCACTTGAGAATCCTGAAGACAAGTCCATGATGCCTAAGGCTGTGAAGGTATTTAATCCCCAAGCATTATTGCTCTCTTCTCCTTGGTTTTCTCTCCCTCAACCACCTCAACTGATAAAAAGCACCCTCAAAGGATAACAGGAATACAGTTACCTTGTTTCATTTGTCTTTCAAATTTACTCAAAGTAACTGGGAAAGAGCCTGTGGATCAGTCAGTGCTTGCTAACTCTTTTCTCACCAGTTCCATGAAGGCAAGTGCTGAGGGACAAAATTTATCAGCCCTCTTCTTCTGTTAGAGCTCCAGAAATCAAACATACTCCTTATCAATAGTCTTCTGTTTCTGGAAAAAAACTAAGTGCTATACCTTCTCCCAACAAGCCTGCACATAGTCTTTTCCTCCATCGATGCACTACAATTTGCCAGTGACTTGTAGACATGAAAATAGTCATGATTAGGGGATGGTCTGGAACAGAACCATTTAACTGTGAATCCATTGCCTCAATGAACATCAGTGTAATGCTTCCAAGGTGAAACTATTAAATGTCCAGGAAAATTCATGATCTAAAAGAAAAAAAAATAGCAGAACTCAAATTATTTCTTATTTCCTTAAAGAGATTCCCCTATTTCAATACTATACAATGCTGTATTCCAGCCAAATTTTACACTTTTTTCCTTGCTAAGTAACTGTAACAGAGTATTTGAATTTCTCCTTTCCTCATCACACATCTTTTGGTCCCACCAAAACATGTAAATGTTAATCTCTGTCAACAGAACTTTCAGCATCTTCACTTAGGACTCAAAGAGCAAAAACCACAGAGTTTTGAAGAGGATAGCTCCACATCCTCAAGTAGGGAATAATCTTGGAACAGTGAGTTCGTGCCAAGTAGTTTATACCTGCATGATCAAAGCATCTGCACCAGGAAGGACACTACGACTTTCCAGACAGGGTGATACACTACAGTGAAGGTGACTGATTCATTAAAGCATCTCTGCTGCCTACCTGGAGACCCCCATAACAGCCATTTGCCCCACTGGATCACAACATCACTAACATCATCCACACACTTGGGAACTCTTGGAGCAGAAACCACAGCTGAAACAAACAGGACCTTGACCTCCAGCATCAGAGAACCCAAACAGCCCTGCCCAATTCCCAGCTAGTTTCCACCATGCTAAATAATCATGAATTTAAGGTGATGAATAAAACTCCATATTACATTTTGCCAACCCTAGATCTCCAAAATGTGCAAATCTTAGCTCATCAAAAGAAGTTGGTGTTAGGAAGGTTGTGTGGTTGGCTTTTTATTAGACAGATCAGTGGAGAAGAAAAGAGGGATTGCTCAACCCCAGATTATTTACAAACAAACCAACCCCCCCCAAAAATCCAACAAACCAGAAACCAAAAGTGGAGGTTGTGGAAAGGATAAAAGGACAAAAATAATCACATTTGGAAGAAATGCTGCAAATTAAAAGGGCTTGGAAGGAGCTGGTAAAGCGCAAGCAAGACACAGACTAAACTAAAGTTAATTACTTTTGACATGATCAGATCATCTGGTTGCATTTCAGGCTGCGTGCTCTCTAGGCTGGCCAGCATGAATGGCGAGGGAAAAGAAAGTAAGTCTCCCCTCTAGGTCCCTTTGCCAAGTCTGGGCTGCGCGCTCTGTCCGAGATCCCTCTTTCTTTGCGCAGAGAGAGAGGGGGGGAGAGGAGAGAGAAACACAGTTAACCACCTGTCAGGGCTGAGGACACAATAAGGCAGCCCCCAAAAGAGCTTTTCATGCATGCGTAATATATTTGTTCAGCTATTCACTTAATGAAGCTGATAAATGTGATGCGAAACAATAGTCAAGTTAATCTATTTAGTAAAATGTTTTGAGACTCTCAGGCGATGTTAAGGAGGGTAGTGTGTTCGGGGACATTTTCATTTCAATACGTTCATCTCTCCCCTCTTAGGGGGGGTTTCAAGCAACCTATGTGAATATAATTTCTTATAAATGTGTCTTTAATGGGTTTAATTCACCCTTGCCAGCTGTTTTTTTAGCTATTTTGTAAGAGCAAAACAAACGTGCCAGGCTTGGAAAGCTAGTTAAAATTAGTTTCGGTCACTGGGGCCAAGCTATATTTCCTGCAAACCATCTGCTTGATTGGCACAATAGAAGGATTTTCAAGAAAAAAAAAAGAGGGAGGGGGGAGAGGATCTAGAAGAGCGTTGAACGAACCAACAGTTACTGTTCCTTGTGCTTGAATTCTAAAGGTGAAGCCTTAGGTGTCTTAATATAGCTTCGCCCCCGCAGCCTCCATTCAAGCCCCCGACGAGGTCGATAAGCATCGTTTGGGAGCTTGGACACGCTGGGAATGAAGCATCCCTCCTGCCGCCGACCCCTTCCCATGGAAAAGGGGGGAAAAAAAGGAAAAGAAAAAAGAGGAAAAAATAAAAGAAATAAAACCAACAAGAAGGAGCACACAGACGCTTCTTCCCCAGCTCTGAAGGAAGAGGAGAAGAAGCGGCGAGGCCGGGGCGGGGAGCCGCTCCTGTGGGCGGCGGACGGGGATGGGGGCCAGGGGGCCAGAGCCGTTCCCGGCTTGGGAAGGAGAGCGCGAGGTTTGGCTGTCACCTGGCTGGGGGAAACGCCGTGGACTGGCCCAGAGAAAGGCAGAAGAAGGTCCGGCATGGGGCTGCGGGCAGAGCCGCGGCAGTGATTGAGACGTCCGATTGCCCGGGCCAGTGGGGATGGGGATAGGGACGGGGCTAGCGCTTCCCAGAGCCTCCGCTCGGCCAGCCTGGGCCAGCTCTTTGGTGTCCGGATTTGAAGTGCTGGCTCTCCCAATTTCATGCGGATTACCAGCCTCGGCCCGGGACACACGCAGGCTTCAAGCCCTGACCCCCTCCCACCACCACCTCCTTCCCCTTCTGGAGAGTTTAGGGGTTTTCTCCCCCTACCCTCTCCCCCTCTTTTTTTTTTTTTTTAAATTTTTTTTAGCGACAAAGAAAGTGAGCGACTTTTAAGAAATAAATTTGAAGATAACGACATTAAAATGAATGGCAGGAAGCACAAAACGGCGTGAGCATAGGTCAAACGGCATTAGTCACAGGTTTTATCCTGAGACATTAGAATTCCCTTTCTCTTAAATGATCACTGCCTTTGAAAAGAAACTTCCAAAGGAGATCACTTAAAATAAGATCCTTTCGTCTGATTTCTTGGTTTCTTATGGTCTATCTTTCCTTTCAATAGATGTCTAGTCCCTTTTGCCTTGGTGCTTAAGGAATTCTTTATGAGTGTGCTCAGACGCATCACAAGGCACTGGGTCCACGTGTGCCCCAGCATGCGTTTGACCCAACCTTCCCGAAAATGTCAGACCTTCTTTTTTAAACCAGAGAAATTAGCAGCAGTTGGTCTATAGTCAGGCAAAATGCCCCCAATGTATATGTAAAGAAAGGAGTAAATCATCTCAAAGGAAACCTATAATGACTGTAAAAAACTAAGTGTTCTGGGAGCAGCCCGGGCGGAGCTGTGGTGGGAAATGACGGGATGGGGCGCGGGGGGGAGGGGGACAGGGCAGAGGGGCAAGGAACAGGGAAGACAAGATAGAGAGAGATGAAAGGGTGGGGAATGGGGGGAGCCAGTCAATTATTTTATTGGGAAAGCCCTGATTGCTTTTTCCATTCGCTACCCTCCCACTCGCTAAGTTAACACCTTCAGAGCAGCCATGTGTATAAAGGGGCTTGGGGAAAGAAGAGCAAAGCTAAACCCGGAGCAGGACGGGACAGCCCCTTTCCCTTCTCCACCCCCGACCCCCCCCGCGGTGTCCCATCAGTA
>VWZX01010273.1:7115468-7128593 GCA_013399015.1 Galbula dea
AGAAAAAAAAAAAATAAAAAAACCGGGGGGGGGGGGGGGTGGGGGGAGGAGGGGGGGCAACTCCAGTGAGGTTTTATTTCAAAGTGATGCTTTCAGACAGCGGATCTTCCAAGTCAGCCTTTTGCAGATGCTCAGCTGCTGGAGGCCAGCGTACAGCACCGGGAAAGCTTGTCAGGATCATACAATTTCGAGGGCTGATTCCGTCCTCTCTAATAAATAACTTTTTGATTTGAATCAAGGGAGAGGTTTAACAGACTTTCTTTCTTCCCTAATGTGATATAAATAGCAGATGCACTTTATTGAATGGTTAAAGCATCGACATGGAGATAATCAACACAAAACGTCCGGACAAAAACCATCGAGAGAAATAAAGCTGGTTAATAAGATTTTTTGAGAAAGCTTTGTGTTAAAAAGTAAAAAGGGAAAACAGCTGAAGGTGACAGTTAGTTCATGGTTAATAGGATAAAGGCTGCATGGTTGAGCTGCACACTTCTGCTTGCAAAGGTTCAGCCACACCAAAGGGCTGAATAGGGTGCTTTTAAAACATAGGACATTTAACACATCTGTTATAGTCTTTAACAGAGAAATCAGGTAAAACCACTCTCAATAGCTGCTTTCATCGCCCAGCTCCAAAGGACCTAACTACACTTGCGCCTATTTCCATATTTGCCACCACAAACGAAACCTCTCTGCCCAGAAAAATCCTTATTTTCTATATTTCCATTAGACGATGTCATTTGTCCCTTGTCCTAAAGTTCAGGGACTTCGGGCTCTGCAGCACCGACCTGAACACACCTCCACACGCGGGCGAAATTCCTCACACTCACATGGGTAAAAAAAGCGAGTTCAGGTAAATTTGGCAGCATCGAGAAGGCTTCAAGCCACTGAAACCGATAAAACCGAGATTAGCTCAGACTACTTTAGGCAAAAAGATCCAAACGCTACAACGTTGTCTTCATTTTCACTGTCGGAGGGTAGCAAGTTCCACTATCTTTCTTGTAGATGAGCTTAAGAGTACCAACAGACTGACAACCGAAGTGGGCTGCTCTGGTCCCACAAAGCTGTTCAGACCTTTTCTCTGTTTCATGTTCAGAGTTTCTGGGAGCAGAGCTCTTAACGGCTACAAGAACTTACACTTCGGTCCGATACGGGCAAGCCTCTCGCCCGAACACACGCACACAAGACTTTTAGGAAACCCAGTTCCTGAAAGTAGAGGCTGATTCCTCAAACTCACTTTATACCATACCTTTGACGTGCAGATAGAAAAATAACCACAACCACACATACACGAATTCGGCTGCATTAATGGTAACAAGGGGCAGAAAGCACCCAAACCATGATGGGATCCGCTCTCTAAGTACTTCCCCCCACACACCCCCAACAGACCTTAGTTCCACGTTTTCTAACTTGTATTTTCCATTCCACAAACCCCGTGCTTTTCTGAGAGCCCGCAGATAAGTTTAGATGAATATTTATTGATTTATTTCCTAAACTCAGCAGGGGAGCGGCAAATAAATTTAGTGCTTTCTTTAAATAATTCCCTTTCTACGAGGCAAGATGTCATTCGAAACTTTTAAATAGGCATTTAATTAGGCTGTGTGTGTTGCCTCTGAACAAAACCCTGCTGGGAGCCTTTGGAGCGCAGTATTCCAAAGAGGCGGTCAATATGCAAAATTGATGACTACACTTTCTTTGTGGCGGGGCCATTGTGCCCCGGTTGCTTATGAAGTCTAATCCAATCATAAATTGGAGCCCCGGACCAATGGAGAAGCCCAGAGCTCGCCCTGAATGAAGCTCAAGTGGAGAACTTTGTTGAACCCCATTGTTGGGGCTGTCACTTTTGAAAGAGCCTCAGCGGGGCTGACCACTATAAAACCCACCGTCCAGGAGGAAGGGGCAGAGAGAGAGAACCCCGCCAGGCTTGCTAGCTGGATCTTTAACGAAACGAGGTTTGCAAAGCAGAAAACAAAAGCCAAAAGCAAACAAACAAACAAGCGAGCGCCTTGCTCCGCGGACGGCCCCTGCGATGATGTTCCCCAGCCTCATCGCTCCGCCGGCAGTCTACCCCAGCCTCCTCCGGCCCACCCCCACCCTCACCTTGCCTCAGTCGCTGCAGTCAGCTTTTTCCAGCCATTCCAGCTTCCTGGTGGAAGATTTGATCCGGATCAGCAGGCCCACCAGTTACCTGCCCAGGACTGCCCCCCCACCCAGCATGTCCCCCCCAACCTCAGCGGCCCGGACGGACTCGGCGACTCCGGAGCTCACCAGCTCCACCACCGCCGCCGCCTCCAGGAGGATCTGTTCGCCACAGACTTCCAGCAGCGACTCCACTTTCCTGAAGTTTGGAGTCAACGCCATCCTCTCCTCCTCTCCCCGTTCCGGTAAGCGGCACCGCTCCCGGACCACCCCTCAAACCCTCGACCCGCTCCACGGCTTTGGACCCACCACCCGCAGACGAGGGGGCGGCGGGGATGGGGAGGGAGAGGAGGGAGCTGGTTAATGAAGGGTGGGAGGACCTAGCACCTAGCTGCAGAGCCCTCTGCCATCGCTCGTATTTAAAGGAGAGCGCTGGCAGAATGCTGGTACCGTTCCTCCGGACGGACGAGGGGAGCGGGCGGGCAGGGGAGGTGGTCCTGGACACCGGGGAGGGGAAAGAGGGGGAAACCTGCAGGCAGGTCTCCTGTCTGACTCTGCCCTCTAGGGTGCCGTATTGCTGGTAAAACCATCCCAGCGAAAGTACCGCTTTTCCTAGACGGTTCCTAGCTCAGTTTGGCTCTGTTTTTTGGGGAGAGAAAAGCACAGCCTTGGCCCCTGGGCCAAGAGCCAGAGCTAGCCATGCCGTCGGGAGAACCCAACCGGTGATAACCCTCTGCTTAATGTCGTTTCATTTATTTACTAGAATCTTCCCCTGCCTTGCTTCAGAGCGTCCCTCCAAAGACTTTCTCCTTTCCCTACTTTGAAGGATCCTTCCAGCCCTTTATCAGATCTTCCTATTTCCCAGGTAGGTCTTTAGAAGGCCCTCTCTCCGCTAGACCTCTCTTCTCCCGCCCCTCTCCGGGCACGGCACAGCCCAGCCCGGTGATATTTCTCCATCCTCCCCCTCCCCGTGTCTCCCCGCCGGGGGGTTATGCTCCAGTTCAGAGGTTGGAGGGAGTACAACATTCAAGCATCAGTCGCGCCAATTTGATGCCCGATTTAGCACAGGCAGTGACTGCTTGACACTCCCTGCCCGCTCCCCCCGCTGACCGGCAAATTACCGCCACTGTCACGGTCCCCCTATCCTCCTCCTTCCAGGCAGCCCCTCCCGCAGCAGAGCTGTTCCGCCGCTTTCAGCACCACCAGGAGAGCGGTCAGCTCCCGCCGCTCCGCGCCCGCGCACCGCTCCGCATAGATGGAGGGACGTGGCTCTCTCTCCCCTGCAGAAGTGCCCTCGCCCTGTCCCCCTCCCCAAATCTTCCACCGAGCATCCAGCCCCGCCGGGCTGATGGCGTTTACGGGCGGATGGAGGGTACTGCGGGCACGGCCTGACTGCTGCTCTCTTCCTCCACCACGTACTGACCCCTCTCTTCCTCCCTCACCTGGGGTACCCCACTTCATCCCTTCTCGTTTAGACCATCAGTGGTATACAAGCGACATGGTCTCGGCAAGAAAAGCAGGCTCCGGGGCTACGATTCTTTCAGCACTGAAGTATTACGACGCTGAGCGAACAATTAAAAAAAATCTAATTACACAAACAAGCTATTAATTTTAAAAAGAGAACAGGGAAAGGAAGAGAGAGAGGAAAAAAAATAACCCGAGCTCTTCCATTCATCCTCCGGATAATGGAATTTGCTTCCTTTCTCCAGCGTGTGAATAGCCTAACAAAAACAACTTGAGCTTTATAAATAGCTTTTCATGTCCATTTAATGAAAATGATTTGGGGAAAGAGACGATTGTGCCATCAGTATTCTCCCGAGGAGCCTGGCATGCCGTTGTGTTTAGTTTGAAAGTGTAAATCTCTTTTGTTCCAATAATATATGGCGTTAGCTGCTTGTCCTCAGTCTTTTTCTGTTAGTTCATTACTACACAATTACCATTCACGCTTCATTAGCATCTCTGTCTCTCTTGGGGAGGTTCCCCCCCACCTTTTTTTTTTAAGGCGAAACTCTGCCCTTTTTATCATACCAATGCCACTGGGAACCAGGCAATGTGCTAATTAGCTGTTACTTTTCATGTCTTTGGATTGAATTCTCCAACTTGGGGAGGGGGTGGGGGGGAAAGGAGAGATTAATATAAAAAGATGAATACTGATTGATCAAAACTGCATCTGAAGAGGAGAGGTTTTGTTCGAGTCAGAAAAGTCCTCATTTTCATCTCAAGTATAATAAAGCCTCTGAAATGATAAAAGCATCTGAAAAAAATCAAATGCTTCTGAGCAGGAGGGAAAGCTGGTTTATTATACCTCTATCTTAGCCCGTACGCTTCGCTTTGCCTTTTCAGGCCAGAGACCTTTGAATCTCCCAACAAAACCGGCCACTATTGATCCATTTTGCACGTTTGAGTTGATAGATCTAATCCCAGTGATCACTGGCTCAAAAAGGGGCTCTTAGTTAAGTCTAAAGCTGCTTTTCACGGTCCCAGGTTGATGCGTGCCCACCCAAAAGGCAGGGAGGGGACAGCAGAGACCAGTCCTGCTCCTCTCACTCCTGTGTTTATGTGTGTCCCACAGCCACCTCTGCCGTGGTCCCCATCCCTGGCACTTTCTCCTGGCCGCTGGCCGCCCGAGGCAAGCCTCGCCGTGGCATGCTGCGTCGCGCCGTCTTCTCTGACGTGCAGCGCAAGGCGCTGGAGAAGATGTTCCAGAAGCAGAAGTACATCAGCAAACCTGATAGGAAGAAGTTAGCAGCCAAGCTGGGCCTCAAGGACTCACAGGTGAGAAGAGGGTCGGGAAGGGAAAGGAGGTGTGGGATGGTGGGATCCCTACCTATCAGAGGAATCTTGACAGAAGGGGAGAAGGGAACAGGAGGAAGGAGAACTGCCCACAAGTGTGAAAAAGCCCAAAGTAAGTTACAAGGCTGTGAGCTTCAAAGCAAAAAAAGCAGCATGATTCCCAGCTGGATGAGTAGGATGGGACAGCCCACAGTCTTATTGCCCCGACCCAGCTCCTAGTGTCCTCAAAGGTCAGGGTTTCTGGTTTGCGTTGCTCTGGTACAGGCAGGAACAGGATGTTGAGGGTACCTCCAAAGGGCCTTTCCTGGTCCCTGTTGTACTGAACTGTTTCATTTCTGTGTTGTTCTGCCCCCCTCCTCCAGGTTAAAATCTGGTTCCAGAACAGGAGGATGAAGTGGAGAAACTCCAAAGAAAGAGAGCTCCTCTCTTCTGGTGGCTGCAGAGAACAGACCCTACCCACCAAGTTCAACCCTCACCCAGACCTCAGTGACGTAGGCAAGAAGTGTTCAGGAGAGGAGGAGGAGGAGGAAGTTCCTCCTGTATGCCCACCCAGCCCCCGACATCCCTTAACCTACCACGGGTCCCCAGAACATCTACACTTGAGGGACAGACTGGACTCCCACATGTCTCCTTCTCCATCCCATTCTAGCAGCCCCAGCAAACCTTCAGACTTCTCAGACTCAGAGGAAGAGGAAGATGAAGGGGAAGAGGAAGAGGAGGAGATTACAGTCTCTTAGATCACCCTTCCTGCCCCTACATGGGGACATTGCAAAGATGTAAATAAAACAGAGTGCTATAAATTGAAGAGGTGATATCCCACCCAAATGTCCACGTTCTTCTCCAGTACAGGTTCTCTATCACACAGCAGCAAGACTTTTCCCCTTAGAGGTATAGAGGTATTCCTTTTATTTTCTTCCCCCCCCCCGCCCCTTGTGGAGGCTTTCATACTCATAGCATCTGCTAAATTTTTCCTAAGTCCCTCTACTCAACAATCAACATTTGCTCAGTCAGCCTTTTCTCAGGAGAAGGCAGCAACAGGAAGCTCTTTCCTTTATAGCAGGGAAGGAAGGTCTAGCTGGTTAAGATGGAAAACTTTCTGCCCCCAGTTGAGGAACAACAAAAAGTACAACACAGATGCTGCAAGCATTTTCGCTAGCTTTCAAGTGAATTTCCAGCTACTATTAACATGTCAAACCCCTGAAGACTGGTCTGATCCAGCAATCCTTTCCTCCAAGAATGAAGAAGCTTTTTGAGGGACACTGACCTAATGCAGCCTCCCTCCTCACCGCAAACAGCACAATGCTTGTGCACCAGACCCACTGAAATGACTCCTAAGGTATAGTGTAAGTGTGCCTTGTGTAATGAAAACCTTATATATTTATATGATTTTAATTTATGCATCAATACTACATTCAAAGCACTGTCTAAGCCACCTTTTTGCCCACAAGCCTGTGCTTCTGCTCTCCATGGTGTGGACAGAGGGAAGTGGATATGCCTCTTTGATTTTTGACTGAACTTTGCTGTCTTTGCACAGCTTATATGAACTGTACACTATTTTGTACACTTACTCTGTATGGATGTTTTATACCAAGGTTATTGTGAATGAATATAACTGTGGCTCAACAAGATGACTCTCCTTTTCTTTCTAATTAAATTACGGCTAAGGTACAGACAACTGTAGCTGTTTAATTGTGTAACTTATAAAGAAACACTTTTATTTTGTATTTTACCATGTACAGACTCTAAATATGTATATATAATAAAGTGAATGACTGCCAAATGAAAAAAAAAAAATTAGATTTCCAAGATCATTCCACAATACTTGGTTCTGGTTTACAGGTTGTTGTAGGTTGCGTCTGGGGCCAGACAGGAAAAGAAAACTGCAGTTTATCAACAGTATAGTAATTCAATAAGAGTTTAGCAGCTTCAAATTAAATAACCTTACAAGAATCTCTACCTACCTGCCTTTTAACTAGGAAGCAACTCAGCCAAAGCATTAAAGATTTTCTGCAGCTAGAATGAATACAAATTCTCCTTCCCTGCATCGAAATGAAACTTAGTTTCTCCTGATGTTCCCCTGTGCTTCTCTCTAATGCCCTTCTGACTCTTCTGCCTTCCTTCCAGTTATTGCCCAGGTAGGTCAGGGCGTGGACACTAGACATCACCCTGCTGAGAGACTACAGTTTGTAGGCTGGGAGCATGGAATTAGAATATTGTTATGTGGTGGAGAAACAGAATGGAAGAGTGGAAGAGACAGACTCAGGGACAACTCTTCAGCCTTAAGTCCAATCATGGGTCACTTCTACAATGCAAAGCAAATCCATAACTACCTTCATAAGTTTTTAGATACAAATACAGAGTAAAGACATGTCAATGTTTTCCTCCTTGAATACAGGTAGCAGAGTTCTGCTGAAATAGAGATTTCATTACAAAGTGAGTTGATTTTCTGCTCCACAGACTCCAACTAATGCCCACAATGCACAACACACCAAAACAAAAGAAAGAAACATAGCAGATGTCACCTAAACACAACTATCCCTATGTGTTCCACTTCACTGCAGTGCTACAGCCATAAGGAAAAACATGGAAAGGAGAAGGGAATGATTCAACTGGAAGGGATCTACAAGGATCATCTAGTCCAACTGCCACTTCAGGGCTGATAAAATCAAAGCATGTTATCAAAGGACACTGTCCAAAATCCTCCTAAACAGTGCTAGGGATAGATCATCTACCACCTTTTTGGGAAGCCTGCTTCAGGTCTTTAGCTACTCTCCAATTAGGTAATTGGACACACCCCAGGCAGGACACAATGTTACTTCAATCACCTTCTACTTCTGACACCTTACAGCCACTAGCAAGTGATAACACACATCTGAGACAGAGCAGAGAATGGATAAGTGACATACAGGGTTTATCCCACAAAACACAAAAGACAGTGAAACAGCACAAGGGTTTGCTGGGTTGGGGTTTTAGGTTTGCTTTGTATTCTAAGAAAGGTTTTTTCCAAAAAAGCAGCACATCTCCCAAGGACACCTAAGCCATCACACAACTGCACTTTAAACAGTAACTGGCACAATCTACCCAAGTAGTAACAGCATCCAGCATCAGATAAAAGAGGTGTAATGTGTTATTAACAGTGTAAATACTGAACAATGTGTTGTTGCCCGTCTACTGACTGCTCAAGTGATACAGCACTAGTCCAGAAAGCATAAAACTGGAGTTAAGAAGTCTATACAGAGAGATTTAACTCAAAGCACATATTCTGTTTAAAAACTCATAATACTGTACCAAAGACCACAGGCACCATCACACATATCTCAATACTCAAGAAAGGACCATTTTCAAAAGGAGAACAAGTAACATTTACAGATAATCCCTTCTGATCTGGTGTTCAACAGAAGTTACTAAACATCTAACACCTTCTACTCCAAACAGAATTATTTCATGGCTACATCTTTCAGCACGAGTACTATCGGAACTCATTTTGCTGTGCAAGTAGACTTAACTAAAGGAAAAATAACCTGGAATTGCCATTTCACAGAGAAAAACCTTTACCTGAAACATGGCATTTATCAATCTTACATTTTCCCCACCATTTCCTTTCAAAAGTATTTGTTTTTAGTAGCAAAAAGCAACATTGTATCACCACCAAGCACAACCACTTGAAGGGCTAGAGATAGCTTACTTTGAAATTGAGGAGCTGGTGTCTCACCTACCAGGAGCTGCCAGGCTGCATCTGTGACTTGCAGAAAAGAGTTGCTTTCTCCAGGCTTCCATTTTATACCCTGAAAGCTGAAGGCAGAGTTCACACCCTCCTGTGATGGCTCATGCAGGACAGCTGTGGCAAGGGAAGTAGTTGACCTTTCTGGGGTCTGAGGCACAAACTAGCAAAGACTGTTGAGGGGGCAGGGAGGGAGGAGGAGCGAATAGTCTGAGAGTGGGAAGCTGAAAATGGTAGAATAACATTGCTAGAAGTACTGTTGTGGATGAGGTTTGGAGGTTATTCCTCCCCACCCTGAGCTTGAGCTTGTGTCCTGACATCCCTTTTGCACTGGGTGGTGCTGGTTCATCATGATCCTGGTAAGAAAGACACTCCGAGTCAGCGAGGTATCAAAGAGCTACTTATTAGAGTTAACACTGTAAACTGAAAGAAGCAGAGGTGATCTTATGTCCCTTTAGAGGGTGGGAACCCCATGTGGTGTAGCATCGAAGGGGCCTGCAATCCACACACAGCACGGTGGTCACACCTCATCCATAGGTGAGGTCATCTGAGCTATTGCAGGATGTTTTTCTTACAAGAGAACAACTCTATTTATCATCTCTGCTGCCAAACAGAAAGGATGTGCTCATGAGAACTTCCTGCTGTGTGGTTGGAGGAAGAGAAGGATGCAGAGGTGCCTGCTGCAGGCTGAGGTTAGCCTATGGACAGGAGACTTGTGCAGCACAACACAGGTCTGTAGACCAGGCTGTTCTTGAAGCATGGGACAACACAGCAGAGGCCTGGGCATCATCAGGTTAACTGTTATGTGGATCAGCAACTTCCTGATGTGCAATGGTCTTTCAGCTAGGATTACTACAAGGTCTCACTGGAAGCACAACCTTTTCCCATCTCCCTGTGGATCCCATCTTATGTGAAGGTCTTTCAGACATACATTGCCACCTGCAGCCCTTGTGACCAACAGCTCTTGGCAAAAAAATAAAGCTAGCACCAGATGCTGTCAGGATAACTTCAACCTGCTGGCCACATACTGACTGACTTGGAGCTTGAAGCAGAAGAGAACATCACTGGATAGACCTGTCTTGTCTGGAGCAGATCTTGCTGGGACACTGTGTGCAAACATTAGCTATGGGCCAGAACCTTGCAGATTCCCTCTCCTAAATCTCCTCCTGGATAAGGTGGGTAAGGGCTGTACTTAGGAGAAGCCAAGAAGCTTGAGAAGGGACAAAAAATTCTGGGAAGCCACAAATCTGAATAAATAAGCATCAATTTTATTGAATCATGAATAATTTAAGACTGGTACAATCATCAGCTTTATTCTCCATGACACAGGGGCAGGTAAGGGTGAGAAACAGGGAGGGTGAGAAAGGGGAGGCATGATCTCAAACAGACCATTCACAAATCCCAATCCTAACTGAGAACTGAAAATTAAATAGGGAGAGGAGCAAATGGAAAACATCATAAACGTACACAAAATACTCAGCTCCTAGGTTTTTTTTCTCTTTAAAAATGGCTAGAAAAAATTCATCAAAATGCAGCACTTTGAATCAAATATTTACATTTCTATGTTACAATGAAAAAATGTACATCTTATAGAACATAGTTCATCAACTGTTCCACTGGAAACGACGAGATCAAAACAGCAACCTTCCACTTAATACCAACAAAGAAAAGAGATCTTTTTTTTGCTTGCTTTTTGTTTTGTGTTTTTTTGTATCTTTTTCTTGAAAGAAAACTGCCAACATTTAGACAAGATTTCATACACCTAATACCAAAGTTAAGCATCCACAATGAAATAGCAGTTTGCTTCTTCCAAAATGTACAAAAAGGTTAACCAACCCCCTCCCACCTCCCCACCCCCCAGATAAACCACATCTCATTTATGGCCTGTATCATTCTTGGCAGTTCTGAAGGAAAGAATATGGTTTATACTTTCAATTTATAACTCAACATGAATGTTGCATAGAATCTTGCATTTCTTTCTTGTTGATTTTTTTGTTGTTGTTTTTGTTGTTTTTTTTTTAAATGAGCCAACTTTGTCAGGAAAAAGAAAAGGCAAATAAAAAGGAAGTGTTCTGGAAAAGTCCTAAATGAGAACAAAGTCACTTAAAGAAAGACTTAAATCTAGGACAAATCTTAATGAAAACTAAGATGTGTGCACAACAGGTAACCCTGCTTCCCGAAGTTGCAGAAAAGACACTGAGTGTTGTGATGCTCAGAATGATTAACCTACTCTCAAATTGCCTCTCTCACTGTAAAATCCAAGCTAGTGTCAGTAACAAAGATCAGATGACAGAAATTCCTTCCTGAGCTTAAGCACAGGATTAAAAATGAGCAAAAAAAACCCAAACATATACCCCCTTTCCCACCAATAAAACACCATTTAAAACATGTCTTCTAGCACTCAGTTACAGGTCAACTGAGACATTTCCTAGGATTTTAAGTTCATTTAAAGCCCTAGCCCTGCAACTGGAGGTTTTTTTCTTTTTCTGTTTTGTTTTTGTTTTGTTTTGTTGTTTTTTTTACAGGCACATGCTCTATCTGCATGGATTCAGTTGGGGGAATTAGGTACCAAAATTCACAGTAGTAGAAGGTAAAGTCAGTGCTGGGAAGCAGAATTGTCAAGACTACTGGAAAAAACAAACCTCTCTCAAACTCATTATCAGCATGCTATGTATTTGAGTCCATACAGATCTCTCCCATTTTTACAGTACCAAGAACTGGATTAGGAAACATTAGCTGAGTAACCCTTGGTATTTCATTCAGGGAATGAATGGAACAGAGTTCATAAGGTTAAAACAGTAACAACACCAAGCTCTTCCCTCCCTCCCCCCATCATTAAAATATTTAATTTTTTTCTTTTACAGTATTTTTCTTTAAAAAAAAAAGTCATCAGCACTTAAAAGTTGTAACAGGAGCAGATTCAAGACCAGCTCAGTAAGACAAAGTACAGTTATGTTACAGAAAGTCATGAGGTATAATAAAACAATCCTCTCAAGCTGAGTCAGAAGCATGAACTTATCTGTTACATTACTTTAAACCCACAAGCTCTTACAAAAGTGTTTGTAACAAGTTTTCTTTCTGGCCACTGAAAAACCAGCATATTCCTGTTAGTTGTTTATGACAGCATTTACTGGAGTTGAAAAGCTCTTTTTTTTGTTGCCCTCCTGCATGGATAAAACAGCTCTTCAGTGATTTATTAGCTGCAGATTGATATGAACCTGAAAAGTTCTCTCATTTCCCTCCTTTTGTGTGTCACATTTAAACAAATTCTAGTATCTCCTACAAACAATATTCACAGCACCTTATGATATTCCAAGAGATGACTTTTAGCCCTGTTTCTTTAAATAAAAACCCCCTAATATACAGCACTAATTTAACCCAACACAATTAGTACAAAATAAGGCATCGCTTTCAAAAGTCAGCACCAAAAAGATAGCTGGAAAGGCTAGTACAGACCAATACTGAGGAGTGATGTTTGTGCTGAGGTACAGCTGATGGTGGTGGTGGTGGTGGTGGTGACATGAGCAGTTGCTTCCTCCCAAAGGGAAGTGCAATTCTCTGGGAGGTGTTCTTGGTTCCCCAACAGAAGTACAAGCCTTAACACTGATCGTGGAGGTGTGTGCGTTCAGAGAGGAGGAGGAGGAGAAATAAAACCCAGNCTGTCACAGAGTTGAGTTTTCATGAACCCATTTCTGGTTGTGCTGATTGGAATGAAACCTCTGAATAAAACCCAAAGCTTAAGAGAAAAGAGNGAGTTGAAAAGCTCTTTTTTTTGTTGCCCTCCTGCATGGATAAAACAGCTCTTCAGTGATTTATTAGCTGCAGATTGATATGAACCTGAAAAGTTCTCTCATTTCCCTCCTTTTGTGTGTCACATTTAAACAAATTCTAGTATCTCCTACAAACAATATTCACAGCACCTTATGATATTCCAAGAGATGACTTTTAGCCCTGTTTCTTTAAATAAAAACCCCCTAATATACAGCACTAATTTAACCCAACACAATTAGTACAAAATAAGGCATCGCTTTCAAAAGTCAGCACCAAAAAGATAGCTGGAAAGGCTAGTACAGACCAATACTGAGGAGTGATGTTTGTGCTGAGGTACAGCTGATGGTGGTGGTGGTGGTGGTGGTGACATGAGCAGTTGCTTCCTCCCAAAGGGAAGTGCAATTCTCTGGGAGGTGTTCTTGGTTCCCCAACAGAAGTACAAGCCTTAACACTGATCGTGGAGGTGTGTGCGTTCAGAGAGGAGGAGGAGGAGAAATAAAACCCAGGTTCACAGCTCTGCTAAAGCTCAAAAGTATGGCCCAGCTAAGCTTCAAAGAGGCAGTACCTTCCCTCCTTTTCTTCCAGTCCTGAATACTGCCAAATATTTATTAAATTTTTTACATATTTTCAATTAAAAACCCCCCAACCAATCAACCAAAAAAAGCTAAACAAAAAAAACCCCAAACCCACCCCCCCCCCCCCCC